>PVKN010002096.1:0-44983 GCA_004027915.1 Capromys pilorides
AAACAGCACTACAGAACTTTTTTTTCTCAACTTCTGATTAGGCTACACAGACTTGCAACAAAAAATAGGTAAATGTAACCCACGCAATGAAAGCAAATAGCTAAAGAATTTTAAAGCACTGAAAGAAGTCTTTTTGCAGGGATAATAGCAATTTGGATGTGAGCTACTGCTTTTGCATGTTAAGCACAAGTCTTTGTCTCTTTCACCTCAGACGGGAGAGAAAGAAAAATCTGATTTGATGGGGGAAAAGAGAAAGACCTTAAATAAAGGGGTGTGTTGTTTCCTGGGGCCAATCTTCCTAGTGGCATTCCGCCCAGAAGCACTTTCTTCTTGGCTAAACCAGAGGGCCGGATAAGTTGAGTAACAAGATGAATACTTGAGACCCCAGAGGCTTGTGAGGGAGGCCACGCAGTTGAGGAAGGCGATCAGGGGGCCTGCTTGAGCCAGTCCTGTCTCTGGCTGGTCAGTGTTGCTATTACAAAAATCCAGCCATGAAAACCTCTCTGAGATCTCTTTCTGGAGAAATTCATGATCAGTACAAGTGAGACTCCCCTGCCACGAGCTAGTCACAAGGGTGCCAGGGCACCTAAAGATGCCATCGCTACTGACACTCCTGCTCTTACCCAGTTTTAAGGTGCTAGAGTTCCCTTCTAGAGGAGGATTCTCAGTTCTTCCTGTCCCAAGCAAAGAACTGGTCAAGCCAAGAATAAACAGTAGCAAGCTTTTACATTTATTAAACATATAAGAAAAAGAAAATCTCTGCAGAGCAAATTTAGGTCAAGTAAAGGTAGGAAAAGAAGTACATCCTACAGTGTGAGGTTGGACTACTGTGAAAGAACAGTGACCAGAGCTCAAGGGCCATTGTCCTTGTGTATCACCCGCTCCCCATGCTGCAGTCAGGCCTTGGCCCTCCTATCAGAAACCTGCTCGAGCCCTCACACGGGCTCCACATGCAGGGCTTTGGGAAACGTTCTGCCCGTGGGTCCTGGGGGTTTGTAATTAACAGGTGGCACCTTTGCCATGTTCTAAACTCCTGCCTCACTCCCAAATACGCTTTGCTATACAGAAATCTAACCCGGCGTGTGAGGAGTAACCCCCTCTATTTTCCCCACAAACATGCCACATCACAATATCAACTGCACAACTAGGAAGCCCAAGTCCAAAAAGGAGAAAAGACAGATGGGTTTTCCATCCATAGACATCTGGAAAGGTACGTGTGGTTTGCTTTAAGGGATTGGGAGAAGGTGGCAAGATGGTAACAGTTCAACCAGCTGAGGGCCAAGAGACTATGAAGGATGGCAAAGCAGTTCAGGACACACGGGCTTTCTCAGCATGCACATATACTTTACCTTTAGCAATGCAATCTTAATTATTTTGTGATTTCTCCAATTCTACCCATTTGCAAGTTTTGTCAGCAACCTGACTTCTTCTGTGAAGTTTTCTGTAACCCATTAAACCATAGGGTGTCTGCTTTTACCATCTGTATCATTCATTTGCTGATGTACTGAAATATGGCCTTCAGCTATGTTTAAACATATCCATGTATGTGGACCTTACCTTCCTGACTAGGCTGTAGGCACTGCTCAAGCAGAACAGTGTGCAACAGAGGCTTGCTGAGCCAAGCACAGCTTTCAAAAGAAAGAACAGACAGAACAAAACAAAACAACAGGAGAGCAGTCTCCCTGGCAGCCATGGCCTTAAGTCTGTTTCCCCTTCCCAGCATGCCCTGGGTTTTTCTGTTTCCCTTTCCCAGCATGCCCTGTGTCTCTCTACTTTCCTTTCCCAGCATGCACTGGATTCTCTACTCCCTAAACCTTTTCCTGGCTCCCTCCTTGGCCATATGAGAATAACATTGGTCTTCCTTGCTTCTTTCCTCACCAGAGAGCTGAGAGAACAGCCCTCTTTACCAAAGATAAGGTATCAGAGAAATGATTCATTATTTGCACTCTCTCTCTCTCTCTCTCTCTCTCTCTCTCTCTCTCTCTCTCTGTGTGTGTAGGGAGGTGTTTATGACAGCAATCACCCATAATCCAGATTATTAGGATTTTCCTTGCAAATAACTCTTTTACCACTAAACAGAGCTGAATCATTAAAGAAGAAGAAACTTGATATAGTTACCAGGTTTCTAAGGACTTTGATCTTTAAAAAATATAGTAGATGCACATATATTGCATTTATATATTCCACAAACTAGAGGAAGGCAGATGGGTCCATATAAGAGGAATTAAAGGTAAAAATACAATCTGTTCCAAGCTTTACACCCCAAAATGGTTAAGATAATGAATTTTATGGTATATATACTTTAACTAAAAATTTAAAACAGAGAGACCAAGCATTAAAATAAGGGTAGCAAGGGCTGGAGATATAGCTCTGTGATATAGCGCCTGCCTGGCATACACAAGGTTGTGAGTTTGATTTCCAATATCAAAAAGAAAAAGAAAAAGAAAAAGAAATCAAAACAAATAAACAAAAAAAAATAAGACAGAAAATTGCTAATGGGAAATGTAAGCACAAGCTTATGGTAGAAGATGGGCTATGCTGTCTTTTTTTTAATGAAGGATAAATGAAATCAATAGCTATGCTATTGATAAAGAATAAGATAAAGATAAAGAATAAGATGGCCATTAAAACTTACCATAGGCTAAAGGCAGGCATTTGTGAAGAATTTAAAATTGCACTTGGAGTTCAAGAAGAACTGAATGTATAACTAAATGCTGTATTTCCTATGTGTCCGCTTTTAGTTGTATATCCTCTGCCTCTAAAATATTACATAGTTGAACATATAACTTCATCCTTTATTCCCTAAAAGTCAGAATGTTCCAAGGACATAAAACCCCAGCCAGGCAGATAAGGTAAGGAACAAAGGAAGGAAACAGCTACCTTTGGCTGTGTCTCTTTGATGCGTGAATCTGCAGAAAAAGCCAAGCTCTAGAGGCATAGCCCCCCTGCTCAAACTCTTCAGAAAATCTTCCCCCATTATTTGTTGCAGCACTTTAAAAACATATCATACTTGAGGTCACTATGTACAATGCCTTGAGGAAGATACCCATGGGAGTTTATGAACTACATCATTATGATAGTAGCAGTCAGCATTCACTGATACTTACATGCTATCTATGTCAGTTTTCTTTTGCTATAACAAAATACTTGAGAATGGAAATTTTATGAATAATGGAAGTTTGTTTAGCTCATGGTTCTAGAGATGGGGAAGCCCAAGAGCATGAGCTTGGCCTCTGCTTGGGGCCTTCTTGCTGCCTTGTAACATGCATCACAGGATGTGACAGAGCAGGCCAGTTAGTTCAGGTCTCTCTTCTCACAGTCACTAAGGCCGTCATAAGGGCGTTACCCACTGTTGGCCTTCTAGAGGACACACACACTACAGCACATGCCGACACTTTCCTGAGCCTTTTCCTTATGGTGCCACGTTCAGTTCTCAGAGAAAGCTGCAAGGCAGGCATTGTTTATATCTACTGGGTTACAGATGAGGAAACCTAACCCAGAGAGGCCCAGAGCAAGCTCCTCAGCATCACAGTAACACTCTGCCTCTGAATCAAGCAGTGTGATTCCGTAGCCTGGGCCTTCCCCACAGTTAATGAATTAAGTATTGGTATCCCTGATCCCAAATACCTACGTTGAAGCCTGAATCTCAACAATGATGGGATTTGGAGCTGAGGCCTTGGAAAGGTACTTAGAGTTAGATGAGGACCTCAAGGGTGGGGGTGGGGAGGTTCTTCTTTGAGATTTGAAGATCTCAGGATGCCCTTCTAAGGAAAGACTCAGAGGGTCATCTGCACCCCAGCCCAGGTACTGTGAGCACACAGGAAGGTGGTAGTTGCCTAAAACCCAGGAGAAAAGGACACAGCTTTCTGTCCCTTGCTGTATTTCAATCTCAGATTTCCCCAGCCCCAGGACTGTGTGAAAATGCATAGCTATCATTTACACCACCAAACCTGTGGCATTCCAAGCAGACTGAAACAGTGCTACACCAGGTCTACCCTCTGCCTACCACAGAATTTCAGGGAATGGGTTCGTAAATGTCAGGTCAACCAATGTATGCGGAAATAATCTGACACCATGTCTCATTCATGACCATCACTCATTGGCACTGTCCCCTCCCTTAAATGTCCTACTGTACGCAGAGGACCACACTGGTGTGGACACACAATTTCTAAAGGACACTAGGGTAGAAATGTAAGTGTGTTCAATAGTTTTTTTAGAAATAAAAATAATTCTTATAATGGTTTTAGATTTATAGAAAAATTGCAAAATAATTTCTTACTTTCTCAGTGTTGAGGCAAGATACCCAATACCCGCCGCTCTAACAAGTAAAAGTTCGTTCTGGCTCACAATTTGTAGTAGTTTGAGTGGACTGACAATTGGTGGTCAACTTGTGACACCAGCTGAGGTGAACCAGCATGTGCTGGATGTGGAGGGCCCACTTGAGGGTTGTTGCCAACAGCATAAAAGAAGACCTGGAGAGAAAGAAGAGAAGCTGTTAGGTAGAGCTATTGGTTCTCCTGGAGGAGCTTGTTGTGCTGGCTTTGCTGATGAACTCTGCTGTTCTCGTCGAAGGAGCTCAGGACCTCGTTGAGAACGGCTTCAGTTCACTCTGGAGGAGCTCCGGTCCTGATGGTTCACTGTACAATGTCCATAGCTTATCCATTCTCATCCTTGGAGGAGCTTGGGACCTCTCTGTTGCTCAGGGTGGCTGCGGTATTGGTCGGGGGAGCTCCGGTGCTTACCTTGAGCAGTGCTTTCTGGTTCCAGTTCAGATCCCTCAGCCTGCTGGCACAGATCCTTCATCCCATTGGCACATACTTTCTAGCTTCCACCTCTGATCTTTGGGCCTTCCAAGCACAAATCCATGAAAAAGGCTGGCATGAAACATTGTCGTGGACTGTCGGCCTCCTATTGGACTTGCGGGGTGCAGTGCTGTGGGCTCTAGGTCTTCCCCTGGACTCACCCAGGATATTGCTGTAGGATCCAGGCCCTCAGCTGGATTCCTTGGGTCTTTAATGTGTGGATAGATTTGTTGCACTCATTTGAACTTGACTCTTTGGGTCACTACTACAAAATAATCCTACAGATTGTGTCCTGTATTGCATTGTTTTTCTTGCAAACCTTGACTGCAGCAGAATGCACAGTTGGCTAGCTCCAAGGCAGAGCAGTACGGCGGAGGGTCGTAGCAGAGAAGAAGCAGTCCACAGCATGGCAGCAAGGAGCAGACAGAGAGGTCCAGGAAGAAGGGGGACAGACCCTTCTAGGCTGCACCCTAGCAACTCACCTCCTTTAGCCAAACTTCACCTCCTAGTATCACATTTAGCTGTAAACTCATCAGTGGACTAACCCATGATTAGTGTCGTGGGGAGTGTCATGCACCCACAATCCAATCACCACCCTAAAGCCCCACTTATGGGTGTGTGAGGCTTTGGGCAACATCAAAATACAAACCACAACAGATAGTACAGAGTTCCCACATATCCACATTTAGTTTCTCCTCTTGTTAATGTGTCATATTAGTATGGGGTCTCTTACACCTAATGAATGGATATTGTTACGTTACTGTTAACTAACACCTATGCTTGATTTAGGTTTCCTTACTTTTATTCAATATCCTTTTGCTGTTCTAGAATCCCAGCATGGACACCACATCATGTTAGGCCCCTCATGAAGTGACAGTTGGCCAAACTTCTCCTGTTTTTGGTAACCTTGACTGTTTTGAGGGGGTACTCGTCAGGTATTTTGTAGAACATCTCTCAGTGAGATGTTTTTCTCATGGTTAAACTGGGATTATAGGTGTTAAGGAGGAGGACCACAGAGGCCAGTTGTCCTCATAGCATAGCAGGAGTCCATATTATCAATGGGATCTGTCGTGGCTGATGTTGATGTTGGCCTTGGTCACCTGGCTGGGGTGTATTTTGTACCCTCTCTCTTGTGATCCACACTGTACTCTTTGGAAAGAAGTTATTATGTGTAGCCTGCTCCCCTCCTTACAATTAGAGTATTTATATCCATTATTTGAAATTCTTTTGCATGAGAGATTTTTTTATGTCCATTTATACATTTATTTACAAAGTTTAGGGAGCTCTTCATGGATAGCTTTTTTTGAGTACACAACAAAATTTAGCAAAAGAACAGAATAAAGAACAACAAAATCCAAGTAGTCTCATCAAATAAGAGCCAAATGAACCTTTAAAATAAGATGTATGGATGGCCCAAAGGCACAAGAAAAGCTTCTCCACATCACTGCTCTGTAGAGAAACCCAGGTCAAAGCCACGCTGAGCTGGCACCCCACCCCTGCCAAGATGGTTCTTATCAAAAAGACCATGGACAACCAACTCTGGTCAAAAGAAAGCCCTAGCTCACTGCTGGTGGAATGTCCGTTAGTGCAACCGTCATGAAAAAGAGCGTGGACATTTGGCAAAGACATAGAAATGGAGCTACCACGAGACCCAGCCATCTAATTTCTGAGTGCATATCCAGGAGAGACAGAATCATGACCTCAGAGAAATAGCTGTATCCTACGTTCATGGCAGCATTGCTCATGACAGCTGGGTCACAGACACAGCCTCAGTGTCTGTGGCCTGGTGGAATTTTTGCTCTTCTTACTCATAGCTCCCTGGGCTTTCTTCTTTCATGTGCTTCAGTGCAGTCTCAGCACGTTTGGCAGTTCCTCCAGTTGCTGTTCCAGGTCCTACTGCCTCTGACCCTGGCGCCCAGGGGCTTCTGTGTGCAGGCTCCTGACACGCTCGCCTTTCTAGTTCTGGGCCTGCCTTGCGGGATGTGGGGGCCTCTCCAGCCAACTCCATGCAGCAGGAGAAGCTATTTATGTCTTTTGGAAACCTCATCATGTGGGCAGGAAGTGACCAGCTTCCTGGCAAGGAAGCTCCCAAAAACATCTTCCCAAAGGGAAAGGAGAGAACACACATCTGTGACGTAGTTTCCTCCCTTTTAGTTGGTCCTGACCCAGCCCAGCCTCACAGTGAATGGCCAAAGAGCCTCTGCTAGGGTCAACCCCACCCCCCTCCCCTGGGGTGGCCCACCTGGGCTCAGAACCTGGGCCTGGAGTGTGGCAGGGATTTATTCAGCTTTGGTGGAATCGAGTGGAATTTAGTGGGGCTGCAACCCTGTTCCCACCTACTTTCTGCTCCTGAGGGTCCTCCCACAGGGCACTGACGAATCTTGGTTGACATGCAGAGATCTTTTTGGCACCACCTGAAGTTCAGTGTGCATCGGGCTGCTGAGTCAGGTGGGCAGTGCCATGGATACTGAGAGGGATGCAGACTTTCCTCTAGAAAGAGGAAGCAAAAGCGCAGCATGGAGCCAGTATGCCTCCCCCAGCAGAGTGAAAACCTCAGTGCTGACTGGAGCACCTGAGAAGTGCTGTCAGGAATGGGGGAGAGTTGGGATCAGGGGTCAGTGCACAGGCCTTTCCACAGGGCGATGTGCGAGAGCCAAACATTCGTCCTTTCTCTATGGTTATTGACAGTGCTGTCTGTGAGAACTTACTATCTTCTGGCAGTGGTTACAGGTGAAATTTCTGCTGACTTTGCTGTCATTTTGTCTTGTAATTTTTTGTCAAGTAGATCATATGGTATTTGAGCAGGCCACACTGTGCCTCCAGTGTCAAAGGAGATTAAGAGTCACCTCACTACGCCTCTGTGAAAAACTCAGTATGATTAGTCCCAAGGACAAAACTGAAATTGCAGAGTCGGCTTCAGAGCACAATGCCCTCTTTGGCCTGCTTAGGCAGAATGCAGTGGCGTGCCGTGCTGGCCCAGCCCCGCAGTGCACTGAGACTGGGTGTGGTGGCGTGCACCTGTAATCCCGGCGCTTGGGAGGCTATAAACAGGAGAATCACTGTGAGTCTGATCTACGTAGTGAGACCCTGTAGACCCTATAGAACCTACCCTAAACACAGAAAAAAAATTCCCTCTCCGGATACATCCTTTCAGATGGCTGTCCCAGCCTTCGCTTCATCAATGCCCCAAATGAATCCTTCAATCGTCCTTCTACTGGGATAAGGGATTCTAGGGCGGAGTCAGGCCAACCTAACCAACCACTCCATGCTAACCCACTCTTGGAATTGGGTGCTTCTGCCCAACATACATCTCTGCCCCATGCTACCAAGTGGGCAAACCTTGGTGTAGTGGCCCTCCTCCTGCCCCAGCCTGGCATGTGGGCTCTGGCTTCAGTGCAAGTGATGCTTGTTGCTGGTATTTGCCTGGAACACCAACCTGGTGGACTTCCAGGTGACAAAGGAAGGCCCTAAAGGTCCCTTGTTGCCTCCTTTAGGATAATACTCAAGCGGGTGGTCCTTGGAGAGCGGAATTCCCACCGTCACTCCCCTGTGACCCCGACCAACCCTTACTACCCCAGATGAGAAGATTGAGAGGACGTACTCACTATGTTGGAAGGATTCTGTTCTTCTTTCTCTGTCTTCTTTTGGGTTAAACATTGGATGTCATTCCATTTTATCTCCATTATTGACTTGCTAGATTTACCATTTTTATCTTTTCTGGTGGTTGCTTTCTATGGTTTCCAGCATGTCTTTAGCTTACCCCAATCTGTTTTCAAGTGATTTTACATATATCATATATATATTATATATATATATATATATATATATAATATATATATTTCATCTAGTGAAGTTGTCATGCCCTCTGCTAGCCTCTCTGTTATTGTTGCCATGCATTTTCCTTCTGCATGTGCCACAAACACCAAGATAGGTTCTAATCATTATCACACTAATCACTACCCTTTTTTTTTAATTTTTTAAAAATTTTATTTATTTATTTACTTGTTTTTGTCTGTTTCTTTATTTATTTATTTTGTGGCTGGCTCAGCCTGCCCTGGTGGTGCGGCTGGCACAGCATGTGGTGCCGGGGATCAAATCGTGGTCCCTGCAGTTGCCTGAGCTTTCCTAAGTAGGCGCTTTAGACCACTGAACCATCTCGCCAGCCCCAATCACTACCCTTTTAAGGAGATTTAAATACAAGAAAAAAATGTACCTACTGTTTATCATTTTTGGTGTTCTTTATTCCTTTGTGCAGCTCCAAAGTTTCATCTAAGTATCATTTTCTTTCTGCCTAAAAGACTGTCTTTAAAAAATTTCCTTCCAGTGAAAAAATATCTTTCAGCTTTTCTTTGTCAAACAAGTCCTCATTTTGCTTCTTTTTGTTAACGTTTCTTTCTTTTTTTTTTAGAAAACCAGGGATTGAACTCAGGTCCTTGAGTTTGCCAGGCAAGCGCTTATTCTACTGAGCTATCTCCCAGCCCCCATGAATGGTATTTTTACAGGGCGTAAAATTCTAGGTTGACAGTTTTTCTTTTCTTTTCTTTTTTTTTTTTTTTTGCGGGACCGGTGTTCAAACTCATGACCTTGCACTTGCCAGGCAGGCACTTGTGCCACAGAGCTATCTCCCCAGCCCCTGACAGTTTCTCTTTTTGGTGCAGTAGAGATTTTGCTCTCCTCACCTCTGATTTACAGCATTTCTCCCAAGAGCGCTATCTCACTGGTCTTTGTTCCTCTTTGTGGAATGCCTTTTCTCTCTAGCCATTTTTAGGGTTCTTATTTTAATCACTGTTTTTCAGACATTTGATTATGAAATGCCTTGATATCATTTTTTTATTTATTTTTCTTCGGGTTTATTGAGTGTCTTATATTTGTGAGTTGACAATTTCCATCAGATTGGAGAAATTTTCTTTTATGTATTTGGTACAGGGTTTCACTGTGCAGCTCAGATTCATAGTGATCTTCTTGTTTTCAGCTTCCCTAGTACTGGGATTACAGGCGTGTGCCGCCACGCTTGGTCTCCATAGCTGGCTCAGCACACTTGGGGGCGGGGCCAGCACAGCACGTGGTGTCGGGGATTCAACCATGGTTCCTGCGCTTGCCTGAGCAGGCACTTAGTCCGCTAAGCTATCTGCTGGCCCTAGAGAAATTTTCAGCCATTAGATTTTTCAAAACAATTTTGTCTCCGTCTTACTCCTGTAGGATTCAAATTAGAAGTATATTATAAAGCTTTATATTGTGTTTCAGATATCCAGGTTCTCTCTGTCTCTGTCTGTCTGTCTGTCTGTCTGTCTGTCTGTCTGTCTCTCTCTCTCTCTCTCTCTCTTTCTCTGGGTAATTTCTATTACTATTTCTTCAATTCACCACTCTCTTTTTTATATCATCTAATTTGTTGTTAATCTCATACAATATATTTTATTTCAGATATTGTATTTTTATCTCCTGAAACTTCATTTGGATCATTTTGTATTTTCCATTTTTCCTCTTATTGTGTTTGTGTTCTTCTGCATCTCCTTAGCAAGTGGAATATGCTATAGTAGCAAGTTTAGTGTTCTCTGCTGCTTAATGTTCTTCACCTTTGTTATTTCTGGGCCTAGTTCTACTGGCTAATTTTTCTCCTACTGGCAGATGCTATTTCCCTACTTTGATGCAAGCTGGGAAGTTCTGACTGGTTACAAGTCATTGTGAATTTTTACCTTGTTGGTATTGGATTTGGCTGTAATCCTTTAAATGCTGCTCTCCTCCATTCTGTCACATAGTCAAGCCACTCAGGGTCAGTTCGAGTCCTTGAAGACCTGCTTGTAAGCATTTTTAGGGTGCACCCAGAGCCACAGTTAGATTAGAAGTCATTTCCCCCACTTCCGCCACAGTTGCCTGCCGAGGACTCTGCCGACGCTCCGTGGGTTGTGAGGTCTCTTCTGCTGCTAATGGGAACGGAGTTCTGTGGGCTTCAGGAATCTGTGATGCCTTTGCTTTCCATTTTGAATGTTTGCACCTTTTGCCAGTTTCCTGTTCTCTCTCACACTTGTGCAGATCGGTACTCAGTCACGGGCCCACTGTGCCCTGGGCAGGTGCCTCCTCTCTGATGCGCTGGGTCTGGCTCTCTAGCCATCCAGCTCTCCCCCCATCCAGTGAGAGCCCCCCGACCCCCAAGCTCTGTTCCATCTCCCTTCCCCACACGCAGCCTGGAAAGTGCCTGTGGCCAATCAGCGGCAGCCATCACCGATTCGCCCCATCCCCCTAGTCTCAGCGTATCTGTCCTGTGCTGTTATCCAAAATCCAAAACCACAGGTCCTTCAGTTTGCCCACATTTTTAGGTAGATAAAGAAGACAGGAAATCCCTGGAGCCTCTAGTATTCTCTCACAGCCAGGAGCAAGTTAATTCTGTAACACAATGTTTAACATTATGGCCTTTTTACTGAGTAGTAGATTCTGGTAAGGTGTGAAGTTTTATTGCACAATTTAGTAAACATCTTTTAAAACTTTGTTCGTGTTCATTCATTTACGACACAAACATCTATTTTCTGTCTCGCTGCAGGACAGGAATAAAGCAGAGAATAAAACAGGTATGGCCACAGTCTCGTGAGCTTCTATTTTAAGTGAAGGAAGACAGGTAGACTCCAACTGTAGTAACTAAGCAACAAGCCTTAAGAGTGCAGCAGAGCTACAAAACAGTATGTGTTGGGTGAGTGACCAGGGCAGCTATTTACCACAGGTGATTGAGGAAGTCCTCCCCACCAGGGTGACATGTCATCAGACATGTGCGTAGTGGGCAGGGACAACCACACACCCACCTGGAGTGAGTGCTCCGAGCGGAGGGGCTATAACTGCAAGTGCCCAGGGAAGTGGCAGGCTTGAGGTAGTGGAGAAGCAGCAAGAACAGCTTGGCGGGGTAGAGTGCGCTAGGGAGGTAAAGTTTTATGGGGCAAAAATATTATCTAGGCATGTGTTGTATTTGCTGGTTATATAATTACATAGCATGCCCTTCACATAATTCACTTACTTATACCTGTCCTAAAACACTAAATTTTTAGTTGTAAAATGTTCCATCGTAATTAACACTGCAACAGACATTTGTGTTATTTTCTATATTTAGAATGATTTTAATATGGTAGAATGCTATGGTTGGAATGGAAGAATGTGAGGACTTAGAGTGGAGGCTGTCGGTGTCCCTGGGATCCTTTGTGCCCTCAGGGGTACCCCTCCTCCAGCTTCTGTGGGTGCCGATGACTTGCCCTGGGGCCTGGGCCGCCACCTCTCCAGGCACTTGGGAGTGACCCTCAGCATGCATTCTAGTCAGGGACTGTGGCGGAAGGACAGTGCTGCCTCACAAGGCTCCTGTGTTCTTGCTCCACGCATCACACAGTCGGTGCTTTTGCTCCTCTTGAGCTGCTGGGAAGATCAAGCGGAGGCCACGCCGCTGGGAGCCGCCTTCCCGCTCCGCGTCTCTCCTTCCCTGTCTCACACCCTCCCTGCCTTTGTCTCCCTAGTGTAAGAACCTGAAGGAATAAATAAAATCTGAAAGGTGTGACGGATATAGAAAAACAGAAAGAAACTGAATGTGAGGGATAAACAACGAAGATGAGGGAAAGGAGAAAAGATAGGAAAAAAAGGAAGGAGGGGAAGTCACGCAAGTATATAAACCGGGTGGCTGAGGTGATTGCAGTACTCATTTCCGTCAGCTCTTTGGAAGTAGCCGTTAATGTTTAAAAGTTTCGCTTTGACTGACTCTATGTGCTGCTATCTGTAATCTGAGCAACTGCCATGAGGATAACAATGTGCAGTAGGCTGAGTACCTCTCATCTTGTTCTTCTAAGTGTACCATTTCTAATGTCTTCTCAATTATTATCACACTCTCTTTAAAATATAAAACATAAAAAGTACAAGAAAAAAATTAAGGTTTATTGAAAGCAAGCATTAATGTATAATTATGTGACCAATCTAGTATACCTGTTTCTGGTAATCTGAGCAACAGATATGGCCACAAAAATATGTAGTACAGCAGCCATTTATTTATTTATTTATTTGTTTGTTTGTTTATGTTATGGCCAGCTCAGCATGTCCTGGGGGTGGGGCAGGCACAGCATGCGGTGCTGGGGATTGAACCACAGTCCCTGTAGTTGCCTAAGCTTGCCTAAGCAGGTACTTTAGACAACTGAGCTATCCTGCTGGCCCAGCAACCATTGTTAATGTCTTATTCTTGACTTGAAATTCTGTACCATATCTATTGTATGTTACTCTGTTTCTGTCTTTGTTTTTGCTTTTTCTTTTTTTTGTAGAGCTGGAGATTGAACTTAGGTCCTTGCACTTGCCAAGGAAGCGCTTGTTCTACTGAGCTATCTCCCCAACCCCTGTTTTTGCTTTTGTTTTTGTGTTTATTCTTTAAAATAAAGAAAAAGGGCCAGCCAAATAGCTCAGCCGATTAAAGTGCCTGTAAGCAAGTGTAGGGGTCAGGGGTTTGATCCCTGGGCCTGCTGTGTTGCCCCCCCCCCCCCCAGAGTGCTGAGATGGCAATTGAGCCTGGGCGTGGTGGCACGCTTGTAGTCCCAGCTCTTGGGAGGCTGTAAACAGGTAGATCACTAGGAGTCCAATCTAGTAGTGAGACCCTGAACACCCTGTAGACCCTTCCCTAAAATAAAAATAAAATGAAGACAAAGTGTTGCCTGCACTGCAATATCTCCCAATGGACTCTGCCCCTGGGGACCAACCTAAGACAGGGTGTGAACTTTTTAAAGATTCCTGATTTATTAAATTTCTAAATAAATAAATAAACAAACATAAATTTCTCTAGTATTAGAAATAGCACCCCCCCCCCCAAGATGACTAGAAATGTGTCCGGTTACCACGAAAGACAGAAAGGTGCTGAAGATGGCAGGTGGGTGGTAGAAGGGTAACTAAAGATCTATGTCAAGGGCTAATTATCACTTCCTGTGGACTGAATGTTTGTGTCTCCCAAATCCATATGTTGACACTTAGGCCCCCCCATGTGATGGAACCAGGAAGCCAGAGTCTGAGAAGGTGATCAGGTGGTGACGATGGTGCCCTGATGAACAGGATTTGTTCCCTTTATGAAAGAAGCCCCAGAGAGTGCTGTCCTCCCTCTGCCGTGTGAATACTCACCAAAGTGGCATCTCTGACCCAGGAATCGGCCCCTCACCAGACACGAAGCTGTTGGAGACTTGATCTTGGATTTCCCGGTCTCCAGAATGGTGACGAATAAATCTTTGTTATTTATAAGCCACTCAGACTGTAGTAGTCTTTTTAGAGCACTCCAAGTGGGCTAAGACAGAACTGATAGGTACACAGAGCAAGCATTTACCACTCAGTTAAGTCTTTGATGATTTAAGAACACACAGACCAGCCCCCCACCCCACAAAACCCTGACTAACCCACCCGAGATCATCCATGTGAACTTGTCGGGCCTTTTCTTGAGCAATAGGGTGCCCTGCAAGTTACTTCCCCATCTCAGAAGACACAACCCATTTTCCTCTACAGGGCTCTCCTATTTGATACTATGTGCCCAACAGCTTAAGTTCTAAAGACAAGAGGACAGGAACATTGAAGTCGGGGTGGAGCAGTGGTCAAAACAAAGAAGGGTGATGGGCACAGTGACACATCTGCAATCCAGCACCTGGGAGGCTGGGGCAAGAGGACTGCAAGAAGTCTGAGCTGGGCCAGGCAACTCAGCAACAGAGGGAGAGCCAGGTTCAAAATAAAACATGAAAGAAAGAAAGATCTCAAGTGGGTTAGTCTGGGCTTTGGGGAGTTTGGATGTTCTTAACCAAGTGGTAAATAAAGAGAGAGAAAGAAAGACAAAGCAAGAATGAAAGAGAGAGAAGAAGAGAGGGTGAGAGAGAAGAAAGGAAGGAAGAAAGGGAGGGAAATGGTGAGGGAGGACAAAAGCGAAGGGCTGCAGATGTAGGTTAGTGCCAAGGGCTTGGGTTCAATCCCTAGTAGCCACAAAAAGGAAAGAGAGACAGACAAACAGACAGATAGACACCAGCAGAGAGACAGAGACAAAGAGACAGAGAAGATACAAACTAGAAAAGGAAAATTTAGGGCATCCTGAAACTTCGATCATAATTCTTTTTCCCCTCTGTCTTCTAAGGGGAAACATGGTCACATGGTAAAGTTGAAGATCACCTGTGGCGATCACACACACACACACACACACACACACACACACAAACACACACCATTCTCCCCCACCCCCTGCCTCTCCAGCCTCTCAGCTCCTCCTGTCCCTGGTCCCTCCAAGGATGGACCTTGGGGAGGGAGGCTCTGGCAGAGGGACTGGAAGGACAAGAGCGCTCTCGCTGGATGTTTGAACAGATCCCAACCCAGCCAAGTAGACTGCGATGAGATGGGACTGCCGGGCATTTCTGAAGAGGCTGAGATCTCGCCTCATTAACACTCTGCACTCCATGTCCAGGAGGAAATGAGAGAGGACTCTGGACAGGCTCACTCTGGGTTCTTGAACTATCTTGACCTACGTCAGAGTGAGAACAGTGACATTCAGGTGCACACCTCCAGCGCTGAGGATGCAGTCCCTCACACCCTAAGGCAGCTCCTCATCCAGCAGGCCTGACCTCCGTGTCCATTTCCAGGGCTGCATGAGTCTCACTGAGCTAAGGACAGTGATCGCTAACAGGATATGACAGCTTCTAAAATGCTTTCATAATAATTATTTAGCTACCACTCTCTTAGACTGTTCTGGCTGCCATAGCAAGAGGCAGAGTAGCTTAGTTGACAGAAATGGATTCCTCCTAGCTATGGAAGCCCGGGAGTCCAAGAGCAAGGCTCTAGCAGATTCAGGGCCTCCAGAGGGCTTTTGGGCTGACAGCTGAGGGATCACAGGGTGGAAGGAGCACCAGGTCCTCCAGATCTATAGCAAGGAAGCACCTGTCCCACGCATGGGGAGGAGGGCAGACCTCCCAAGGCCCTGCCTTCCAGCACCACTGCCTTGGAAGTTAGGCCTGCAGCCTGAAGTTGAATTTGCGGGAGATGCAGAATTTAATCCACAGCAGCCACTCCTGTAGCTACTCTTATTATTTTGGGTGGTGTTTCACTTTTTCCGATGAGTACCTTGAGAGCCATAGCAATTAACTTAGGCAGGCTCCCAAAGGCAGCCAGAGGTGATCCTTTTCTTACCTGTAATTTTCCTAATCTTTTCCTCGGGAGTCTCAGTCCTGTACAGTTTGCTCTCCCTCCCTGGCTATGATTTCTAAGATCCCAGAGAGGCCAGTGGGGACGTGGCCTTCAACAGGCTGAGAGAAGAACTTTGCATCCTGTCCTCTTTCATTAAGGCCACAGCTCCCTACCTCCTGGACGCCAGACAACGTTCTTTCTCTGCCTCATCTGCTGCTCCCAGCTGGCGGACCTCTCTACACCAAGGCAAAAGTGGCGAGGGGTGTGGCCCTGCCCCCAGGGGGTCCTATGATCCCCGGCCCTGGAAGGGCCGAGTGTGCATCTGCCACTGTGGGGTTGAGCACATTATTAGCCCTGCCCGTGGCGCCTCTTTTTCCTCCCCACTCTTAGGGCTGCCGAGCTAACTAATCTGGACGGTGGCGTTTCTTTTTCTCATTACCCTGAATTAAGCATCATTAGAAAGGCACATGCTTTGCCTAAAACAAATAAACCATGAAACACATTCCAGAGGCCAGCTTCAGTGATTTTTAATAACCTTTCCCTTTGGATTATCCAAGCGGCTGTTGCTTCCCCTCCCTGGAATAACTGAGAGCTGACGCAAAAGCGGCTTGCCGGGAGCTCAAACTGCCCCGCAGAGCAGCTAGGAAGCCTACCGCGGAAGACGCTCCGCTGGCTCTTGGGAAGATGTGTCATCCCTAGGAACACAGTGATGGTGACTGCAGCATTTATAAGCTGTGAGTCACAGCTGTGCATGCTGCGCTGTGGGGACAGACCCAGATCTGGATTGGATGGTTTCCCAAGCCAGAGTCACCCAACAGGCCAGGGGAGCTTATTAATCTTCCTCAGGGTGTGATTAACAAGACCAATGCATACCGTCATGAGCACCAGTGCCTGGCTGAGAATCCCGGGCTGGGGCGTGTGGGGACAAGACCCGTGCAGACACGGACAGAGGAGAGAGCCTGTGGGCTGCAGTCTCTGCCCGCACCCCTGCTTCCAGCGAAAGGGCAGCTTGGTCTGGGAGGGAAGGGCCCTGGACTGCAGGGTGCCTCAGCCCCAGTCCCAGGGAAGCCGTGCACGCTGCCATCCCTTGGCATAGCAGAAGCAGGCGGGTCCACTGACCAAACCGAGGTCCCCGAGGTACGGTAGCAGGAAGATTCTGCTGCGCTGGTCAGCAACTCTGCACACTGGCTGTGGAGGGCATTGTCTTGGTTTTTTGGAAGCAATCAAGCAGGGATACAAAGAACACGGAGCCCCCACCCCATCCCAGGATCTGCTGCAGTAGTGCAGTGGTGAGGGGTTCCCTGGTCAAGTTCTAAAGACCCTAGAGAGACTGGGAGCAGTGGTGGAGGTGCTCCTTGAGGTAAAGGGCTCTTAAGCTCCTCCCGTTCTTGTTATCCTGTGATTCTAGTTTAATGGTCAGACAGGGCAGACATAGGTCAAACGCACACAAGCAACAAGACGTGCAGGGCTGAGCAGTGGAGTGCTAAGACACAGAGCGGTCAAGCTGAGCTGCGCGTTCCTGCCTGGAGTGTGACCGTCGTCATCTGTGGTCCTCAGCCAGGCCACAGACTGATGACAACAGAACCAAACCCTGGAATTCAGGGCTGAACGCAGGGGAGGAGGGTCTGTCACACAGTAGCGGAGCCTCTCCAAGGTCCAGAGGGCTGGGTGTAGAAGAGAACTCTGAAAAGGGATTTTTTCCTTTTTTTTCACATTGGAAGTAGAAAATCTTTTCTTTTCTCTCAGGGAAAAAAGATTCATCTAGACTTAAACTTGCTGTTGATTCCTCCAGACCTGAATTTCTTGAAAGCTGAGATGACTTAGATCTTGGCCCTGTGAAGGCTGGTGTGAAAGAGAGGTAGGAGGGGAGGACTTAGGGCTCCTTTGGGCCCTCTGTGGGCCAAAGCCCAGGCCAGGTTCCTTTCCTGTGAGCACATGGGCACTTGCCACAGGGACACACTGGAGATACCTCTGTGGCTGCTGCTCAGGAAGTGCCCAGGGCCAATGGTTTGAGGGTGGGTAGGGAACGGGAGAGGTCTGTGCTGTCTCCTCTGAGAGGCCAGAGTGGACTGAGGGGCACAATCACAGAGTACCTCCTGCCTGGGTTCTGTTGCCAAAAAGAGCTAGATCCTGTCTGAGCCATTTGGAATCACAACTCCTTGAACAAGTCGCTTGACCTTTGTGATACCATGGATGCTTGGTTCTCAAATGGAACAATCACTTCCTTAAACAGGCCAGGGTTGAGAATTCAGTGTAAGGCCCAGAGGTGGTGCCTTAACTTTGAATTTCTCTCTCTTCTTGTCATCCATGATATAAGCTGACGAGGGAAACTCAATTTCAAAAAGGAAATATTAGTTAAGGTCATGTGACTAAAACTTCTACTAGACAGACTTTAATTTTTCTCACTTTTCAGTACTATTTATGAAAGTATAGAAGAATATATCTTCTGGGGCTTAAATATGTCCAATAGGAAAGAGAAAGCTAAGAAATCAAATCAGGGTTCTGACTCTAGAACTTTTTAAATGAGAGAGATGCTGGGCAGATCCTTTAATCTACTTGAGCCTCGATGTTCTCATCTGTAAAATGGGGAGACTAGTGCTTCTCTCAAAGGGTTGTGGTTAGGATCAAATAAAATCCTGAGTATAAAGGCTCACGTTGACCCCTGGGGGAAGCAATGCAAATAGCAGCTGTTCTTCCCATGTGGGCTCTTCATGGATGATCTGTCTGAGGCATCTAGGAACTGGATTGACTTCGTAGGCTATATGATAGCTACCTTGGCAGACATCTGAGCTTGCTTCTCCCCCTCCAATTATTCAGTTCCTATTTCAGTCTCTCTCCTCCTCCAGGCCCTTTTGACCTCATTACTCCTAGGACACGAGGTTTCTGAATGGTCATTAAGGTTGCTCAGGAGCAGGAGGATTTCACCCCACTGGTGTGAGCAGCTCCCCTGCCTGCCTTCTGTCCCACCTCAAGGCTCACAAAGCATCTTGCTCTCCCCTGTCTTTTGCTTAATAAGTAGCAAGGGAAAGAAAAGGAAAAGATTCTTGGGACACAAGGAACAGGATGCAGAATACCGGGCTATATGTATAGGTCACACAAATGCAATGAAAAAAAGAAACTTCAAGGTCTCGCTCATTTGAGATCTCACCCTCAAATGCTCCATCTTTGCTCTGCTCCCAGGCACCCGCATTGCGTGCTGCACAGGTTGTGGGGAAGGCCACAGCCGTGCAGCCAGAAACTACAGTGTGTGCCATTCCTACCCCACACAGCTGTGTGTGGTCTGACATTTGCTCATCTTGTTTTGAGCACAAAATACCTGGCCAATTTTCTTAAGGAATTAAACCTTTTTCTAATATGAAACATTCCATACTTATCTTATAAAATTTTGAAAATAAAAAATTGACAAAGAAGAAAAAAGAACTATCCATAATTCCTTTGCTGTTAACATCTAGAGCTTTTGGAGTCATGAAATATAGACACTGAATCTGTGTCCAAAGTACTTTTATACCTGAAGTTAGGACATGAAAAACTTCTCATAATACTAAAATCCTTGGAAAGACAGGGATTTTAAAGATAGCATGGGCCAGTGAGATAGCTTAGTGGACTAAGTGCTGCTTAGGCAAGTGCAGGGACTAGGAATTGATCCCCAGCACTACATGCCACATGGGCCCCACCCCCAGGTACACTGAGCTGGCCACTGAGACAGGGTATGGTGGTGCACCCCTGTAATCCCAGCCCTGGGGAGGCTGAAAACAGGAGGATCATTATAACTCTGAGCTTTGTAGTGAGACCCTGTACCAGTATATAAAAATAAGTAAGTAAATGTAAAGACACCATGATATCTATCATACAGATGAATCCTAGTTTATTTAACAGATTCTGCATTGTTTGACATTTGGACCAATTTCTTTTTTCCCATTAAGGTAATGTTACTATTAATATCCTCGAACGTAAGTATTCATGTCTCCCATTATTTCCTTAATATAAATTACTACAAATAGAACTACTGGGTCAAAGGGTTAGGACATTTCTGAAAGCCTGGATTCGCAGTGCCAGATTGTTCTCAACAAAACATGTTCCGTTGGCCTCCCCCACGAAGCATGTAGAGGACTGCGCCACGGCGGCCAGCTCCGTATTTGTTATTTTAACTATTGAAAACCAATTTGCCTTCTTTCTGTGTGACTGCCCTGTCCTCTTCTGCTAGCCCCAGTACTTTCCTGTTTACCTGTTCATTGTGAGTGTGCCCTGTCTATGCTTAAACAGAACCTGAGGCAGCTCCAACTGGACCTACATTCTTACAACCAGTAATTTTCCTTCCTCTTAACCACTGTGACTGGCACAGTAGGTTTCCTATATTCAGTATTTGTTATGTGTTTGGGGAAAAATCCACTAGAAAAATAAGTTATTTTCTCTTTTTTTTCTGATGTAGATAGAGAGCTCGTTATGACCTCTTCCCCAGTTCCCATCATTCTTACCTGGGATATTACATAACTTAGGCTTGATTTTATATATGTGTGATTATAGTTTGTTAGAAGGAAAAGAATCAAAAAAAGTATTTTCTCAGCTGGATGATTCATTGCTGACAGGCAGAAAATGCAACTTTTCATTCTTTTAGAGCAACTGAGCCCCACACTGAGCACATGTGGAAGCCTACATTTTCATTCAATCATTTACTCGGTTAACAAGCACTGTTGCGTGTTGATCTGAAAGTACAGTGCATGTTTACATTTTTAAAAAAAATATTACAGTAAAAGTCACATTACCCTAATCTCCCTCAAAATACTCTCCCTAGTGCAGACACTGACTGGTTTCTAGAGGAAGACAGAAGGGACAGGCAGTTCCCCGAAGCCTTCCTGAGGACATTGGTCCCATTCACAATGGCATAGCCCTCACAACTTAATAATGTCCCCAGATGCCCATCTTCACTGTGGCATTGGGGTCAAAGTTTCAACATGAACTTTGAAGGGACGCAAACTTTTAAACCACAGCAGGGAAGCTTAAAGAGCTGCTAGTTCGGAGCCTGACATCCGTGCGGTGGGACTCTTCCTTTGACTTCCCTACGACTGCAGTTGCTGTGACACTTGGCTAGAGCAGCAGTGTGTCTTTTCCTGGAGTACATTTTAAAAATGTAAATATCCACACTCCATTTTATCACACCTTGTGGACTCATACACACAAAGGCAGAAATTTTTAGAAGGGGTTTCCACGTATGAGTGTCAAGATTATAAAGTGGTTTTATTCCTCCTGTGGTTCTTTGTTTTCTAGATATTCTGTAGCAATCATGGATTGTTTCTATAATTAGAGAAAATATACATGAATATTTAAGGAAACGTAAGTTTTGCTCTTCAAGGGAAGAAAAAGAATGGGTCTTTTAGTCTGTTTTGGGCTGCTACAACAAAATACCACAGACTGGGTAATTTATCAAGAGTAAAATGTCTTTCTCATAGTCAAGATCAAAGCACTGGCATCTATCTGATGAGGACCTTCTTGTGATGGCCTCAGGTTTTGGAAAGCAGAAGGGTAAGAGAGAACCAACTTCCTCCTTGAAATCTGTCCTCAGGGGACAAGATCCAGCGCCTGAGGGAGGATCCAGTCACCCTCAGGGCCTGCTCATCTCCTTATTCCATCCCACTGGCAACACTGAATCGCAGAGAAGAGAGACCGTCAGCAGGCAGTAGCCAAAGTGTGCAGGGCTGACGTCTTCTGGGCTGGTGAGCCATCTGGTGCTGCCTGTTCATGGTTTTCAGGAAAGACCTGAAAAGGGTTGAGGGTAACAGTTGAGGTGACAATATTCTGCGGGGGGAGGAGAAGGGACGTGAGTGTGGCTCAGAGAATTAACCTTGGGTAAGCTCTGCACGACAGGGGAGGAAAGAAGCTGTGAGGAAGACTAAATGCAGCCACCTGTGGGCGAGAGGTGGGAGCCTGAGGAAGTTCACAGTCCAGATGCTGATCATGGAATCCTGCAGGTCTGAGGCCTGGAGCCCGGGGACTTTGTCAACTGCCATCGAGGGTGGAGGACGAAATGGCACATGGCTGCCCTGCCAAGTGGCATCCGATGCTGACTCGGGCTGGCAATGTCCTCTGCTGAGATGCTCACCTCCATCACCCTAGCACTGCAGCTGCGCCCACTTTCTGTCACATGCTCTGGCATGCATGCAGTGGCTTCACTCTGCGTCCTGGTAGAGTCACTTCCTGAGTGAATTCCACTCCTCCCTTTCACGTGCACAAATCCTCCTCAGTCCACATGGCCTGGCTTGGGTTTCTCGTCTTACTTATTCACGTACTAATTAATCCAGACTCCAGTCAGAGTCTCAGAACCTCACAGCTCCTGGGTTTGGGATCTCGAGATCTTGGGATCTCTCCCCCTTTTCTCTGTGCTACCTGTGATAGCTGATTCTGATAGTGTCATTTGAGGACAGGGGCCTTGCCGTGAAGCCTGGCTTCCTGATGTTTTTTGATTGGGGGCCAGTATTATGCTCAGTCTGCGTGTGAGTGTACACGTGTTTCCTCTAACTTCTCCTCTTAAAGGCTTAATTTACTGGAGGGGAAGCACCTGTAATCTCTGTTTGGAAAAATGTTCGCCATATAGCACTTCTCCCAGATATTACTCACTTGACAATGAAAGTTCTAGTGGACTCAGATTTCTCTGCAGCCCATGTGAAGCGTAGATCTAATCTGACACTTGGCCAGCTCTTTGGAAATGGCTGGCTCCGCCAGATAGCTTTCTCCCCGTCATACCTAGTCTTTGATTTTTATCACGAACTCCAGTACTTCCACCCCTCTATTTTCTACTAGTTCAGCGTGCCTCCTAGCAGCTTTTGCCTCTGCATCCTGCTCGATACCACTGCACATCCTCTGGCCTTGTCAGAATCCAAGCTGCCCCATCCTCCTGCTGCATCCCTGTTGCGGATCATCAGCCCTGGCTTCCCTCTGCTTCCATGCCAGGGCTACTGAGCTCTCCATTGCGATCTAGGTTTGGGCTCCAGGAAGGATTCATCCCTGCTGTCACTGGTAAGGTAACACAACCAAGGAAGGTCCCAGGGTGACCAGAATATTGGTTATTCATATCCAGGAGGATGAAGAGAATACACAAATTTATATGGGATGATAAAAATATATAGTTAATGTTTGCATAAAACATTTTACTACAATAAAGGACACTTGGCCACTAGTCGTCTACAAGATACTCCCTGTCTTGGAACTCACTTATTCCATTTTTCTTACCACTTTCTGAAGCAGTTTCGCAAGTTCTTTTTCATTAGTGCCTTTATGAGCTATAATTTAGAAATATAGTGGAGGCCGCTGTCAAGTGCCAGCCAATGGAAAGGCAGGCTTGCGAAAAACATTACAGTGTGCCCTTGGCCACTGCACTCACCAAGTCTGGCACTGCGTGACGCCTGGCTCTTCCCCAGAGTCCAATGCCTATAAAAGTCAGTCATCTTGAAGCATATTTAGGACATGGAGACAGCTACCAATGCACAACTAAGGACAGGACAGAGGGCTCGCGAACTTCTGCAGAAAGTGGCAAGAGCAATGAGATAAGTGAGTTCCAAGACACGGACTGTTTGGAAGAGAATTAATAGCAACATATGTAGTCCTTTAATACAGAGGTTTCTCAGTTTTTTGAATTTGATTCTACAGTTCTGACCCTAAACCGAGTTGGATAAGAATCAAATCAGATTCAAGGGTTAGGTCCAGCGTTGACTTTATGTGGAAAGTGGTTTGCTTCGGTTCTTGCCCAGTTCAGTTTGCAGCCAGCATCATAGGGAGAATTGAATTCATGAGCCAAGGTATCACTGTGCACTTTAAGAACATTCACTGTACATTTGGTCACTCATGTCCTGAGGCTCCTGAAGGCAGGGCTCTCACTGTTGGGGACGGAGTCACAAATGGAGAAGGGAGAAAGCTGCACACAACTCTGTACCTTCAGGTTGGAATCGGAGGCACTGGTGAGAATTCAGGTTTTAATAGATAGAGATGTGCATATGTGTGAGTGAGCTTCCATGTGTATTTCCTAGCTCTCTCCACTGAGAAGACAGGAGCCTAGAAACAATGAGTGACACCCAGTGACACTAAGGACTTAGATCCTGGCTTATGAATATCATCTTCCACAAAAAGTCATCAAGTCTCCTTAGAGAAGTGGCTGATTCCAGGCAAGAAAAGAACAAGACTAGGTGAACGTGGGCCTTGTTGGCACAAATAACAAAGTACTCAAGAATGACAGGGATCTTCCAAAGGGGCACAGGAACAACTTGAAATGGTTGCTCTTGGCCAGATCTGGGGTGACTGGAAAATGAAAACTAACGAAGCCATTCAATAAAATAAGAAGCAATAAATGATGCAGGAATTCCACAAGACTGACTTCTCCAATAATTACCAACAATTTGTGGGATTTCTATCATATGCCATAATAATAAAAGATAATATAATATAAGGCCAAGAAAGGAATAATACAAGTATAGCATTGTGTATTTCTTTACATACTGTAGTAAAATCTTATTTCAAGATACAGGAAGCATGAGCTATACCCAAAATAAACTGCCATGTGCCCATTAAGAAAGCATGACATTCTTAGTGACAGATACATACGATTTTTCTTAAAGTGGTGATTCACAGACAGCATCTAGACGTGAGACTTCCTGATTCCTCAAGATGTACTTGAAATAAGTTATGGAGACATATTAAAATTTCTAGAGTGACCACTAGGACAAACAATTACATGAACAAGCTAAGGAGCCAGAAGAGGAGATAAAATGGAACATTAAACTTTGTAGTTTTGCTTTATGCAAAAGAGAACTAAGGAAAGGAGGTTTTTTAAAAAAGGAAAGAGAACATTTGGAATAATTGAAAATAAACAGCAACAGAGTGGACATAAACACGATTGCATTGATCATTATTTTAGATATGAAGGTCTAATGCTGCAAATAAAGGGCAGGTTGGACCATGAAGGTGACAGTTGAAAGAACACTTGAAAGAGAAGAGAGACAAGCCCTGCAGACAAGAAGGACCAGCCAGGCCCAGGCAGAGAGAAGGGCAAGCGTAAGCGCTCAAGGTGTGTGGGCCAGATAACCGTGAGGAGGCCCAAGCTAAGCGAGTAAAAATGAAAGTACTAGGAGATGAGGGCAGAGACTCATGGGTGTGATGGATCACCTAGGACTTTGATGTCCATGGTAAGAGCTTGCGATTTTGCTCTGAATGAAACGGGAAGCCATCTTCGGTAGTTTTGATCAAAGAAACGACATGAACCGATACATCTAGTCACCTTATTGCAGCATAATTGACATATAGCCCAGCTTGCCTGTTCCAAGTGTACTCTCTGATGGGGGATGACGGCTACGCTCACCTAACCACCACAGCAATCGTTAGTCAGGGCTTTTCCATCACCTTGCTGTGGTTCCTGTACTGAGAAACACTGAAAATGGAAGTAGGGAGATGCATTGAGAGGTTCTGGTGATGAATCTGGCGAAAAACAGTGATGGCTTCCGTGGGGTGGTAGCAGAGGAGGTGGCGAAATATGGTCACACTGAATGTATTTGGAAAGAAGAGCATTGGAGAGCTTGACTTTGCGTGTGTGTGTGTGTGTGTGTGTGTGTGTATGTGTAAGTGCACTTATTTTATTTATTTAATGTTTAATTTTTTAAAATACTATTAAAACAGAAAAATTACAAATGATACAGAATTTCATTAAACAAAGCAATATGAATTTCACAGTATTTGTTGTATTGCATAGTGTTGTCTTCAAATTAGTTGTTCATCTTACCAGAAGTATGCATGCAAAATTGGAAGAAGAAAGAAAACAAGAAAAAAATTATGAGAAATTAAGAAGAGCAAAAGGGAAAAAGAATGTTTTAAAAAAGACAAAACTAAGCATCAACTGCCCCTTTCCATAGACCAGCAGAAAGCCACAGTGCAGTTGTCCTCGCCATCCTCCTGCATACGTAGCTATACTTCTTTCTCCCACACCTCTCCTGTCCTTTTCGTCTCAATAACTCATTCTGAGAGATTGGCTTTGAGGTATTAAAGGGTCACAAGGTTTTGGGGCCAAGATATTGGGAGAATAGATTGTCATTAATGGAAATGGACCAGACTAAGGCAGGAGCGGGTTTGGGAGCAGAAAACCATTTCAGATGTTTTCAGTTAAGATGTCTGTCCGATTTTTAGCAAGACAGTTGGATCTACAAATCCAAACTATCCAACTGATTGGAACAACTTAATCAGAGAAGAGCTCTTGCCTAGAGATTTGATAGCATGAGTTATATCCAAAATGAACTGTCGTGTCCCCAGGAAGGTGATCGTTCTCACTGCAGGACATGTACTATTTTTTAAAAGGAGAGGTAACTCACATGCGCTGCCCAGGGTGAGATTTCCTGGATGCTGAGGAATTAGAACACCTGATGTCTTAGTTACTTTTTACTCGTTGCTGGGACAAATACCTGGCACTCAAAATGAAGGAAGGAAAGGTTTATTCAGCTCACAGTTGCTGGAGGTTTCAGTCCATATTCATCTGGCTCCAAGGCTGAGTGGAACAGGGCAGAGAGCATCCAGTTCATGGCGGCAGAACAGCAACAATTGCGACAGAGGCAACAAACCAACCAGGGCACAGAGAGCAACAACTAACGTCTGTCTCTCTGTCTCTCTTTATATTACATTCAGGCTCTCTGCCTTAGCCTATCCACCTTAGGCCACACCAATAATCCCAACCATACTCAGACTGATAATCCCATCAGTACTAAAACACATAATCCCAGTGGATCAAGAGTGAAGTAATCCCAGCAGTACTCAGACCCATAGTCCCATCAGTACTAAAACACATAATCCCAGTGAATCATGACTCAAGTCTCAAACTCTAGAAGTCCCCGCCCCATGACTGTATGAGGCTTTGGGGGACAACTAGACATAAACACCATAACACCTGGGAACATTCCTAAGATTCATGTTGGTGAGTTACTATGGCCCCAGGATGTTGCTAGGATATCCCTTGGAACAAGACTGGTTCTGATGATTGACAGCACCTTTTTGAATTCAGGAGTTCTACACTGCACCCCAAGCCCTATTTGGGAAAGGTGCTCAGTGAAGACTTTGTGCAGCTGTTGCTTCTCTCATGGCTGACAGGATCTGAACCACATCCAGTGGGAATTATCCCATACTTCCTAGGGCACTCTCCCTGGAGAGGCAGCTCATTAGAAAGTTCCTTCTTAAATGGAGTCCAGACCAGCCTCAGTGTGGTCGGCTGTCTCACCACAGTTAGTGGGTGAGACACAAAGCACAAGAGTTGGACTTGCCCATTAGTTTCTTGGCTTTCCTCACCCTCCCAGGGGCTGTCAAGTGGTTTAGATTCAAGACTTAAACCCTTGGCCTTTGCTAAACCTTTCCAGTATTTTCTGTCAAGAGGTTTCCTGGACTTGTGAAGGGAAAGTAAACCAAGTGGGCATTTGTTTCTCCTCAGGGAAAGTGCAGAGCTCACAGGCACTGCAGGCCTATTTTTGTCTGTGGATGGTGGAGCTCTGCCAGGAAGGAGCAGAGGTGTCTGCCTGCGGTGGAGTCCCAGCGAGGGTGGCGGTGTAGTTCACGAAGCTGAGGAAAGAAGACACATGGGCAAGATTCAGAACCGGGGGGCCCCTTCAAGCCCAGAGCTCCTCCTTTGCCACGCCATCGCCATCCTTTTTTCTGTGGGCTCAGAACAGCTAATGGCTTTATTCCCCCACCCACAACAGGAAATAGATACATCACCTGGGCATGATGGTGCACACCTGTGGTCCCAGAACTCTGAGAGGCTGAGGCAGGAGGATTACAAGTTTGAGTCCAGCCTGGGAAACTTAGTGACTTAGTGAAATCCTGTCTCAAAATTAAAAATAAGAAAAGTGTGGAGGGTCAGGGTTTGGTCCAGTGGGACAGCACCTGCCAGGCAAGTGTTAGGTGGAGGAAGAAAGAGGCAGAGAGAAAGAAAGAAAGAAAGAAAGAAAGAAAGAAAGAAAGAAAGAAAGAAGAAGAAAGGATCTGGAGATACAGCTGGAGATACAGCTTAGTGAGAATACCCAGGATTCAATCCACAACACACACACACACACACACACACACACACACATACACACAAATGCAAAACTAGATACCAAGGCTTTTGTTGGACCATGGCCTATTGTACCCTCATCTCACCCTAGGATGCTCTGGGACTGGTCCCGTGAGTTGCAACTGCACCCCAATTCTCCCTGACACCACTTTGGCTGTATGCAAATGCTGGGTGGGAGGACAATCTGCAACAGCACATAGTGACAAAGGTCATGCTAATGCAAGGAATTCTGCCACTGTTCTGATTTGAACATTGAATACCATCAAGAGAAACACCAATTCCTCAAGCCCAGAGAGTTCTGGTCTCAGAGCTCTGGACCTGTAGAGCACAGATGAAATGGAAGCAGTATAGGCTAAGCCGCTGACAGGCCCCTGGCCACTTTAGGATTTGTGCCTCTTTAACATTTTTGTGGGATAGTTGCAAGTTGTGAATCCTGGGTGGTTTTTAAAAATAGATATCTTTTATAATGTAGGTTTTTAAAATATAGATTTAAAAATAGATTTCTCAGCCTTAACCTTAGAATCCCTGATTCAAGGGCTGGGGAGATAGCTTGGCGATCCAAGCACCTACCTGGCAAATGCAAGGACCCGAGTTTGATCCCTGGTACCTCATGCTATGTTGAAATCGGACGTGGTGGCACAGGTCTGTAATCCCAGCACTGGGGAGGCTGAAACAGGAAGATCACTATGAGTGTGAACTGCATAGCAAGACCCTGTATTGAAAGGAGAGAGAAAGAAAGAAAGAAAGAAAGAAAGAAAGAAAGAAAGAAAGAAAGAAAGAAAGAAGTTCTGATTCAGAAAACTCTCCCAGTTAAGTCTAATAAATGTTTGGCATCCACCAGTCTAAGTAAGGACTGGGGACAGGGATGCCAACCTTGAGGGTTGGCATCTAGACTTCCTGGCCTCCATCTTGGTCCTGTGCTTGCCTTAACCTTTCTCTTTCTAACTGGGTGGCTTGGCCCCTCAGTCGTCTCCCTTCCCTGGTAAAGCTGCTCCTCAAGACTGTGGGGAGGATTCCTGAGCTCACGTGTGAAGCGTGCATAGCATCCTGGAGAAAAGCCGCTTGCTATCCCCGTTATCTCTGGTTACAGTTACGGCAGGTGTCTGAGCTGGGTGACTCCTTGGCCACACAGGAATGGCCTGAAACACAGTAGAATTAGGACGGCCTCCTTCCGCTGCTAATCCCGGTGTCGCTGCTCCTGCAGGGAGCTTCGGGTTGGCCCCACTGGGCTCCTGCTCGGTGCCAGCGTGCCTTTCTTGAATTTGCTTTCTATTCTTTTGGCAGAAACCGGAGCAGGTGGAATGCCCCTTTGAGTTTATTTGGAAATACTCCTGACTGGTGAAGCAAGCTTACCCGCCCACTCTCCCTAGGATAGTGGCTTGCATCCATTCCTTTGTAGTTGTGTTTACGACTGTGGTACAACTGCTTGGAACGGAAATGTCATTTCTCTGGAGACAGAGGTGTTCTGGAGACACAGTGAAATTCCTCGGACTTGGAGGGTCCCCAGCATGTAACACAATCTCACTGCTGGCTCCAGAATGACCCAGGGTGGATGGAATTGTGTTGTTAAGAGCAAGGGAGGAGGCTGGAGCCACTCATCCACTTATTCAACCAATGCTGTGGACACATCAGACGCACGGGGCACTTGGACATGCTGGGAAGAGTAAAGAATAAAGGAGGCCTGGCCACTCCAGCTCAGCTTTTCTTTGTCACCTCCCTTGGGCGGTGAGCACATGGCCAGCTTAACCCTCCCTCCTGCAAGCCCACAGCTAGGGGGTGCTTGCTGTGCATCAGGGTAAAGTATGGATGGGGTCACGCCTGCCTCTCAGGAACTCATGGTTTAGTAATTAAGCAAGCTCAGAAACACAAAACTACCCTATTTCAGATCTGATGCAAAATGAGTGAAATACATGTATTCTCCTAGGAGCTTAATTGGAGCTAAAATACGGGGATGTACAGAGTACAGCAATGTAAGAATTAAATGTACTTTAAAGAAGTGCCCCATTTAGAAAGCATTTGCTAAATGCCTTGTATATGCCTAGCACTGTGTGTAGAAATAGAGAAAAGATATTTTCTGTGTCTACCAAACAGCATCTAGCAGTGCAGACTTTAAGATTAAGAGTAATCAGATTTAATAACCTGGAGCTACCATTTAGCAGCTGTGTGACCATGGGCAACTTACCTGCCCTCTCTGAGCCTCATATGTCTCATTAAAAAGTGGAGGAAATAATGTCTACCACACAAACCTCCTGAGAAAGATAGCTGAGATTTTCTGTTAAGCTTCAGACTGGCAGCCCTTTGGCCTATCCGCCATCACGTGGAACAGTTAATTGTGCAGACTGTCGCCGGGACTGTGAGCCTGCCAAGGCGGGAGACCACCATATTCAGTCTGCGTCTGCTGTGATTTGGGCTAAGTGGGCTGACTGTCTGCAACTCATATCTGGTCTCAGAGCCTATAGACCAGAGGTCCCTGAAGCCACCGTCCCTGAGTCTACGCCATGGGCAGCACCCCTTGTCCAGGGGCCACGGTGAGGCTGAGCCCATCCTCCTCAGAGGATAGACCCTGGGGCCCATCCCAGAACGTGGCCTGGGTTAGGCCTGCTGCTGTCTCCTGCAGGGCCACATGTCCACTTCAGTTGCAACTGAAATCTAAGGTCTCCCGGTCTCTGCTAGCCTGGCCGAGACTGTATGTCTGCCTCCCCGGCCACTACACTGGCCTCTGGCTCTTTCTCCTCCCCCCAGGCCTGCTGGACACCTTGCTCTCAGCATTTCTGCCTGAGTGAGGGTCCTGACCCACTCGACACACATGCACAGAGTTTCAAGAGTGTGCCTGGCCCTGGGTCAGGGATGGGTGGGTGGGTGGGCGGTCCCTGCCTTGAAACACCTGTCATTCAGCATCCTCAGAACAAAAATGGTGCTTCTGGGAAAGGAGCTTGCAGCAGAGGAGAGGAAGAGGACAACAATGTACCTTCGGGGGGTGCTCGAGGACCCTCTCTAGCCAACCTGTAAGACAGGCACAGGCAAGAAGCAGGGCGACCACTGGTACCCAGTTACTGAGCACTCACCACATGCAGACTGAAATGCAATAGGAGTGAGATGGACTTTCTGCCTTCAGAGCTCAGAGTCCATGGTTGCCTCCGAAGAGGTCCAGGTCCTTGTCCTCATGATGCTGTGGCTATACTGCTCCTCCTGGCAAGGGGGAATTAAGGCTGCACATAGACTTAGGTTGCTGGCCAGCTGAATTTAAGATAAGGGACATATCCTGGATTTTGGGGTGGGTCTTGTGTGATTGCTGGGCACCATAAGCATGAAAGAGGGAGCAGAAAAGTGGGACAGTGATGAGATGTGAGAGGTCTCAACCAGCCCTTGATGACTTTAGAGATGGAGCAAGGGGTCACATGCCAAGGAGAGAAGGTAGCCCGAGAAAGTGGGAAAGACCGCAAAGGATTCTCCCCTAGGGCCTTGGAAGGAGCAAAGCCCTGCGGACTCCACCGAGAACCATGTCGACCTCTTCTGACTTCTGGGACTATAAGGCAACAGCGTGATGTTGTTTTAGATCACTGAGTTCGAGGTAACATGTTATAGCTGCAGTAGCAAGCTAATATGCAGCCCAACTGGGAAGATGGACATGGAAGAGCGCTTGCAGCGCAGCGGGATGCACATGAGGACGGGAGAGGCAGTGAGGGCTCAGAAGGCACCTACTGCCACCCAGCCTTGATGGCAGTTGGGGAGCCACTGTGCTTCTTAAGTAAAGAAGCCTGATACCTGGGGAAAACAGAAGAAACTGCACAGGAATTCACTGTATCCACTAGAGGGGCAGTGAGCAGGTCCCTCAAAAGTCCAGAGAAGGGGGGCAAGAGGACCTAAACGAGAGTTGAGGGAAAGAAGCCAACATCTGTGTAGGCCAACTCATCTACCGAAGTACCTTTCTTTAGGAGAAGAATTTGGGTAGAGTTCAAAATACCAAAAGTGGGTAGATAAATCATAACATATTCATGGAATAGGATATTAAATCTCAATCAAAAAGCAAATAAAGATACTATTTTACAGAAAAAAATGTACAAAGGACAGATCCGGCCAGCAATTTTCAGGGCATGCCCATGCCCAAGAGCTCAAAGATGACCAAGGGGAGACATCCTGCTAGAGTTTCCTCCAGTCAGAAACTAGAAACCATGTCACATTCTCCACAGACAACTTATTACATTTGAGGTACCAAGAGTATGATGTTCCGTGGAACTTAATAAAAGCAAAAACGCAGGCAGGTCCAATTTGGTCCACAAGTAGAATGACCACAGGATTTATTCTAACCAGATTTTTGACAGCATCAAGTATCTTATTGTTAATTATATAGGACAGAGGGTATAACAGCCTGTCTCGGATAAACTAGGATATAGGATCATCTGACTGATAAACAATGATCTCTGAAGACCCCCCTTTTTTTTTAGGCCAAAACCTACAATGTATAGTAATATACATGGCATGAGTCCATCTGGAATTTGTTTGAAGAAAGGATGCATGCTCATAGTCACATAGGTATGGATAATTTGTATCAGAATAAGAAGCTGATTACTATGGTCATATCTGGGAACAAGAACTCCACACTAAGCACCTGTGTTCATTCTATACTTTCACTGGATACTAAGATTATATTTATGATAAGATATGCATTAGAGTGCATTGCTGTAGTGGATTGCTAATTGATTTTCAACTTATTATACCTAGTTGAATTGCACTAGCGTGGTGCTGGGTGTGGGAGGCCCACCTGAGCGTGGTTGCCAGCAGCATAAGAGGCAGAAATGGAGACGCTGTCAGAAAGCTACTGGGGAAGCTGTTTGGAGGAGCTGTTGGAGGCCATTGGTTCTCCTAGGCTGTTCTGCTGGTTGAACAGCAGAAGCTTTCCTGGTGAACTCGGCTGTTCTTGTCAGAGGAGGAGCTCAGGACCTTCACTGTCACTAAGAATGGCTACGGTTCATTTGTGGGGCTCCCTGGTCCTCATCTTGAGCATCACTTTCTGGCCCCAGAGGGGAAGATGATGCACTTCTCAGCCTCATGGGGAAGGTTGTCACACTGGCTTTCCTGATGGGAACTAGGCTTTCCTCACTGGCGGAGGAGTTTAGAACCTCACTGTTGCTGAGGATGGCTGTCATATTTTCGGGGAGTTCTGGTTCTTATGTTGAGCATGACTTCCTAGCTCCAGGTCCCTCAGCCTGCTGGCACAGACTTTCTAGCTTCTGCCACTAAGCTTTGGGCCTTTCCATCACAGGTCAGTGAAGCAGACCTGCATGCGACTTTGTTGTGGGCTCTCGGCCTCCAGTTGAGCTTGTGAGAGACATTGTTATGAGCCCTAGGTCTTCAGCTGGACCCATGCAGGACATTTTCAAGGGATCCAGGCTCTAACTGGATTCTTTTGTCTTTGGTGTGTGGACAGATTTCCTGCACTCTTTTTTTTTTTTTTTTTTTCACCTTGGATCTCTTTTCTTTTTCTTTTTCTGATTAAATTTTAATTTTTATGTTTTCTTCTTTTTTTCACAATATGAATCATAAAACAAAAAGTATAATTAAAGAATATTTAGGGGCCAGGGAGATAGCACCGTGGCACAAATGCCTGCCTGGCAAGTGCAAGGTCGTGAGTTTGAACCCCTCTCCTGAAGAAAAAAAAAAAAGAATATTCAGAAAATTAATTAAATATTAATTAAAATTAAATTAAATATTTCAAAACAACATTCCAAAATTCAAATCAAATCGTGAATCCAACTTAGAGGCTAGAATGTTGTGTATCATATATACAAACCTGTAATCAATTCAGAGTTCTCGCATAGAATTTGAATAGATTAGCATATACAAAGATATCAACTAAGAAAAAGTTTCCATGGTAGTAAAGAATTACTAAGAATAAAACATAAAATAAATACTGGAATGGCAAATATATATCCAGAACTTCTAACAGGTTGGAGATAGGATATTGCACAAAGTTCTGGTATGTCGTGGACATGGTCACTGTCCATGACGTTTACTGGTGGCCAGGTGTCACTTGTGGGACTGAGCTACTGTTATTTCCTATCCACCCTGTAGAACCAGACAGAATCATGATGCATAGGTTTCTTGCACTCTCTGTATGGATTTCTTTTTGGTGATTATAAAATAATCTTACAAAATGTGTCCTGCTTGGTATTGCTCCCCTTGTAAAAATCCCAAACCACGACAGCTGCTATAACGAAATTCCATAGACTGGGTGGCTTACTCAACAGAAATTTGTTTTCTTGAAGTTCTGGAGACTGAATATCCAAGATTATAGAGAGCTGTGTTCACCTGTCAGGATAAGACAGAATCTGTCTATCCATCTGCCTGTCTGCCTGCCTGTCTGTCTGTGTCTGTCTATCTGCCTGCCTGCCTGCCTGTCTGCCTGTCTGTCTCTGTCTCTCTCTTTCTCTCTGACTCTGTCTTTCTCTCTGTCTCTCTCTTTGTCTTCCCCTCTGTCCTGTCAGATTAAGAACCTACTCTTTATTTCATTGTAACTGCCTCCTAAAATCCCTATCTCCAAATACAATAACAGTATGGTTAGAACTTTCATACAAAAATTGAAGGATGTGATTCAGTCTATAGAATTTCTCAGATTTGTTAGTATAATCTCAGTCTAAAATTTGGCAGATTTAAGATTGAACAGGAGCTACAGCAGACTAAGTGCCCACTTAGGCAAGCACAGGGACTGGGGTGCTGGCCCTGCCGCTGGACACACTGAGCCAGCTACCAAGACCTGGCATGGTGGTACATGCCTATAGTCTCAGCACTGGGGAGACTGAAAACAAGAGGATCACTAGGAATCCAAGCTGTGTGGTGAGAACTGATACCAAGTACAAAAATACAAAAATAAATAAATAAAAAGATTGAACAAGAGCTAATACATCAGTTTGACTTCGAAAGTAGTGAAAGACTGGCCTCCCAGCTCAAGAGCCAGGCAGGAAAACATCCCGGCACCGCCCAAGGTTAGTCTTCATGGTCTATGCAGATCTTCCATAGATTGGTTGAGGGCCACCAGCATCGGGAAAGCCACCTGTCATGGGTGGTCTACAGGTTCAAATGTTAATCTCACTCAGAGCCACACCCACGTAATGTCTGACCAAATATTCTGGGCGCCTCATGGTACAGCGAAGTTGACACACGGACTTCACCATCACAAAATATAAATTGGATTGGGTGAGTATATCCCTTTCATATAAAACTGAAAGCAAATAAGGCCATGGAAAGTCAAATACACTTTCATGGAGGAATCAGCTCTTGCTTTGTCCGTCTCATGGACCAGCTTCCTTGGCAGTCCCGTCCCCCTTATAATTCCAGCCTCTGAATCCCTCCAGTTGTAACCAGAAATGAGAGGAAAGAAAGACATAGTAAAGAAATAAACAAGTCAGCCTCAGGAGAGATGATAAAAATCCTCCTACATTTCCAACTGGGACAATTATAAAAGTAGAGGCCAGGTTTTCTACAGAAAAATATCTTTAAAACTGAAAAACATCTCCGATTGAAAGGAATAGAATCCCATTTTCAGAAAAGATTTTCCTTCTTTATTCTAAAAAACTGCAGGACAGTAAATTTTTCCTTCCACTCCTTTTTCCCTTGAAAACAGGAGCATAGTTTAAAGCTTCCTCCTTTTGATGATAAGTTTCTTCCAAAAAGGGAAGGGTCGAATTTTAGGTCATCTGCCCACCCACTTCCTGAGAAGAGGTCACTTCCTCAGCTCTTATGATCCCTGCCCAAGAGTTTTCCTTGGATTGGCAGTCTGATGGAACTGCCTGAAAGGGGTCAAGTTTATCCCAAGACCTGTTGGTTTCCATGGATTTTTTTTTTTTCTTCTTCTAGAACTCCTAGGGAAGAGGAGGGGATATAAACACCTAGGGCGGGGTAGTTTGGCTATTGTCCTCAATACCTTCTTAGTAGGAAGATTCCTGTCAGATGCATTCTGTCCCCACCCTGGCCTTCCCATGCCCTCAGGATCATGAACTCTTCTGACTTAGACGCTCTACACCTCATAGCCAGGGACAGGAAGAGACCAGCATCACTGCAAAGGGGTGGAGCTAGGGTTTGACCACGTCTGTGACATCCAGAAGCTTGGGGGGTCTCCGCGAGAAGGCTTATCCCTCTTCTCCTCAGGTGAATCGGGGGCCCTTCAGAGAGTTCTCTGAGCAGCTCCTGAACACTGGCTCCTGTCTAAATTTGCTCTACTTTTCATGGTGACCACCAGTCCTTTCTCTTTCAGGAAAACTTTGTATTAAAGAAAAATTATTTTTAAAACAATGTGCAAATAACTATTAATATCACCCGTGGTGATAATAGAACCATGGGTTTTGGCTGTGGACACATTCCAGCTTATTCCAGGAGCAGACTGTGTGGTAGGAGGGTTGGACCCTCTGTACTGCTTCCCTGAAAGGAGACCTGCAGGTGGGGACAGGGACAGACACCCGGGCAGGCCAAGGAGCTCTCATTCCGGGCACAGCTAAGCCAGCCAGAACCAGCTGGATGGCAGGCAGAATGGCACAAAACAGGCTGCAGCTGGCACATCAAACCACGGACTGCTTTGCTACAGCAGCGAAGGAGCTGCTTTCTCCGCGGAAGCCAACTCGGCCTGCTCCTTACCTGGTGCCACCCAAACAGCTATTCCTGGCTTTTTCAGGGCATAGCAGGGGTGCAACGTGGACCCTAGGCAGAACCTGGACAGCCGCTCTGCAGAGGCTCTGGTAACCATGGTAACCTGGACATGGGGTCTCCCCCAACCGGATCCAGGGATCCCTTTTCCAGTGAGTAGAAAGTGAATCCGGCTGAGTCAGATCACCCTACGAGGTAGAAGGAAATCAAGGCGAAATCCAGCCCTTCCAAAGGCCCCGAGAGATCTTCAGTCCTGGTTGCCAGTGCTGGTGTTAGTCAGTCTTTAGAAAAATACAGGAAATAAGGGCAATGTGATATTTTAAAAGCCAAACTGAATTCATGTAACTCCAAAGTATCTTTTTTTCTGACATTATGTTTTCTTCTTACTTTTAACGTAAAAAATACCTTCTTTTGCCATGATGCAATGATATTGCTAAGGGAATGTAATTGACTTTTAAAGCTCTTCTTTTTGGTGGGCAATGGTTGGGAATCAAACTCACAGCCTCCTCACCTGTGCTGGGAAAACACAGTGCCACTGGGCTCCATCCCCAGCCCTATAACACTCGGTTCTTTTTTTTTTTTTTTTTTTTTTAAAGTAGTGGCTATTGCTGAATCCCCCAGGTCCTCACTCTCTGGTCTTAGGCACCCTCTCTGAAGGCCACATGTACAGTTCCTATCCAGGGCCAGAGCTATATTTGAATTTTTGTTACTGTTTTCTTTTAAGCAGTCAAGATACTGAAGAATGACTGGGAAAAACTGATTTTACATCTGGAGCTTCGTATTTCGCACTGTGAAATGCAGGTTGTTAGTAAAATCTGCCCTGCTTCACAAGGAAAAACTGAAGCAAAAGTGAGAGAGGGGAGAGGCGAGCACTCCGAGAAGTACAAGTCCCACATGGTACACGGGCTCAGCATGATTAGTGCAGGTGAGTCAGTGGGATTCTTTTTTTTTGGTGTTTTTCAGCCTGGGGATTGAATCCAAGGCTTTGAAACTAAGCTATATTTCCAGAACTTTTTCATTTTTTTTATTTGGAGGCAAGATATCACTAAGTCACTATGTTGTCCTGGCTGGGTCGAACTTGCAAACTTTGAGCCTCAGCCTCTCCGAGTGCTGGGAGTATAAGCATGTGCCACAGCGCCCGGCTAGCCAGTGGGCTTTTGAAGCTTCCAAGACATGTATTGTGTTGGGTTTGAAGACTGTATTCACTTTCTGGAACTCTCCATACACAGTATCTCATGCCAGGCGACACAGGTCACTAGAAACACTCCGAGCTCCGAGGCTGGAAATCTGCCATCCAGATGTTGGCAGGGCCACCAGGTGTCTGAAGCCCCTAGGGAGGCCACTCCCTCATCTACCCCAGCCCCGGGTGGCCCTGGGTAGTCCTTGGTTTGCAGCAGCCCCTCTCCAAGGTCTGCCTCCTCATGTACAGGATCGCGTTCTCCCTGCACGGCATTCTTTTTATGAAGACAACAGCCACACTGGCTTCAGGGGCCCACCCCACCCCTTAGGACCTCGTCTTAACTTGATCTCATCTGCAGTGGCCCGTTTCCAAATGAGGTCACATTCTGAGTTACCGGAGGTTAGGATTTCGCCACATCTGTTCAGGGCACAATTGAACCCATAACAAGGACTATGTAGGAAAATTTTTAGGTTGAGTTTTAAGTAACACTACCTGCTCTGACATTAAGGAAAACGAATTTCTCCCTGACCTCTAAGGAAAAATGCTAGGAGGCAGAAACAGGGAGAAGTGGGGGCAGAGTTCTGGAGGAAAAGTAGAGCAGCTGGTTAATACGTGAGCAGAACCCATGGCTCCAGAGAGATGGGCACTCAGGCCCCATTGGCACAGTGGCAGGGTGCAGACCCGGAAGCCACCCCCAGGCTTGCTCTATGGCACATTGATGCACACTGGGGTGCGTCTCCCCCAGAGCAGGCTGTCTTGCCTGGGAGGGGAAGGAGCTGGAGCTCTAGGTCAGCTGGCCTGGGCCTACAGCCCACGGGGCTCAGGCTGTGCAGGCGTGGCTGCCCACGCTCTTCTTGCCTACCTGCAGCCCTGCACGCCTGCCCATGAGCTCTTTGGTTGTTTTCTTTTAATTTTTGGTACATGTAAGATATGCAAAATGACCACAGACATTGTAGGAAGTTTGCACCTGTGCTTGATACGTCGCGCTGTTTCTTTTTCTCCATCCCCCCACCTCCCTATGCCTCTTCCCCTCCTTATTCACAAAAGCTTTGGGATTCACCACACAAGAGTCGTATTTTCCTTCTATTCTTTTTTCTCATCCTTTGACACCTTCCTCCCTTGTTCTCCTCATTTGAATATTATGTTGCCATTTCCCAATATTCATTACTTATTTTGGACCTTATTTACATCTTTAGTTTCTCACACCAGAGAAACAATGCGGAGTTTAAATACATGTGTATGATTGATTTCATTTAGGAATATGGTATTAAAGTGCATCCACTCACATAGAAATATCTCAAGTTTATCCTTCTTACGGGCAGAATAATAAGCCGTTATATTTTTTAAAACCCTTTATTTTCTTTGTCTTCTTTCTTCATTGGCTGGTGGGCATTTGGGCTGTTTCCAAGATTTAGCTATTGCAATCTGTGCCACTGTACACGTGGGTGTGCATATATCACGGAAGTGCATACTTTTAATTCTTTCTGGAACATAACAAAAAGGAGCATTGCTGGGCAGAACAGGACATCTAATCCTAGCTTTTTAAGTAATTTCCACAGTGATTACACAGGTCTACACTCCACCAACAATGAAGAGTGTTCCTTTGCCCCTCCAGCCCTGCCAGCATTTGTTATTGCCTGATTTCTTGACAAGAGCCATTCTTTCTGAAGTGAGATGGTATCTCGGCATTGTTTTTATTTGCATCTCTCAAATGACCAATGATGATGAGCAGTTTTGCATGTATTTATTTGCATTTCTATCTCTCCATCTAAGACATGTCTATTACAGATGCCTATCTTTGGATTGGGTCTTTAAATATCATGGATCAGATCTTTGGTTTTTGAGTTCTTTATGTATTCTAGATATCGTCCTTTTTCTGAAGAATGGCTGGCAAATATTTTTTTCTGTGGGTTGTCTCTCCACTGTTAGTGGTTTCTTTTGCTGTGCAAAAGATTTTTAGTAAGATGAAATCCCAGACATTGATTCTTCATGATATTTCCTGTGTAATCATTTTTTCTTTATAAACTCTTTGCCTACACCAGTGCCTTCGAGAGTTCTACTTGCTCATTTTTTTCCACCAGATTTAGTGTTTCTGTTTTAATACTTAGATCTTTGATTCATTTTTATTTTAGTTTAGTGCATTATGAAAGATATGGTTTTAGTTTTAATCTTTGGCATGTAGAAATCCAGTTTTTCCAGCACCATTTATTGAAGAGGCTATCTTTCTTCCAGTGCAGGTATCTGGCTCCTTTGCCAAAGATAAGGTGGCTGAATATAATTAGAGTAGTTTCTGTATCTACTAATCTGTTCCATTGATACTAGTGTCTTTTTTTTTGTTTGTTTGTTTGGTGTCATTGTTATTGTCATCCTTATTTGCCAGTACTTGCTCTTTTTTTTTTTTTTATCACAATAGCTTAGTGGTATAATTTCAAGTCAAGGGTTGTGATGCCCCAGGATTCGCCTTTGTTCCCTAGCATTGTTTTTGCTATTCTAGATCTCTTCTTTTTTCAAATGAACTTCAGCATTGAGTTTTCTAATTCTTTGAGATATGCTATTGGCACTTTGATTGGGATTACATTAAATCTGTCTAGCAATTTTGGAAGTATGGTCATTGTCACTACCTTAGTTCTTCCTGCCCAAGAATGAAAGCTATCTTTGTATTTTCTGATATTCTCTTTGATCAACTTTTTCAGAGTACTATAGTTTTTAATGTAAATATCTTTTACTTCATAAAATTGATTCCAACATATTTCATTTTGGGGGAACTATTATGAAAGGTGTTGTTTCCCTAATTTCTCTCTCAGTGAGTTTATTATTTGTGTATAGGAATTTGTGTATAGGAATGCTATTATTTTTGAGTATTGTCTTTTTTTTTTTTTTTTGGTATTATGGCCAGCTCAGCCTGCCCTGGGGGTGGGGCTGGCACAGCGTGTGGTGCTGGGGATCAAACCACAGTCCCTGCAGTTGCCTAAGCTTTCCTAAGCAGGCGCTTTAAACCACTGAACCATCTTGCCAGCCCCAAGTTTTTTGTTTTTTTTTTTTTTTTTTGAGTTTTGTCTTTATATCCAGCTACACTACTGAATTTGGTTATTAAATCTACAAGTATTTTGGTGGAGTTTGGGGAATCTTCTAGGTAGAGTGTCATGTCATCCACAAATAATAACTTAATTTCTTCTTCTCCTATTCTTGTTCTTTTTGTCTAGATTTGTCCAGAACTCTATTGAATAAGAGTGGTGATAATAGACAGCCTTATCTTGTCTTGTGATTTTAGAGTGAAATTTTTCTATTTTTATCCATTTAGTAATATGTAGGCTATTGGTATATCATAAGTAGCTTTTATCACATTGAGATAAAAACCGTCTATTCTCTGTAGAGGTTTTTATTGTGAATGGATGTTGGGCTTTGTCAAATGCTTTTTTTTCTGCATCTATTAAGATAATCACAGGTTTTTGTCCTTCACTGTTAATGTAGTATATTTCATTTATTTAATTGTATATGTTGAACCATCCCTGCATCTCTGGGATGGATCCTACTTAGCCATGGTGTATAATCTTCTTGATGATTTGCTGCAATGTTTGCCTATATCTTCTTGCAGTTTTGCACCTATGCACATTAGGAGGTTTGGTTTATAGTTCTTTTTTTTGGTTGTATCGTTCTTTGGTTTTGGTATCAGTTAGTGCTTGCTTTCAGGAATGAATCTGAGAATAGTGCTTCCTTTTCAATATCATTAAAGGGTTTGAGAAGCAATGGTATTAGGACTTCTCTAAATTTCTTGTAAAATTCAGCAATGAATCTGTCAGGGCCTGGAATTTTCTTTGTTGGGAGTTTTAAAATTACATCTTGAATTATGTAAACTGATATTGATTTATTTAGAATTTGTATATCTGCTTGATTCAGCTTTTATAATTCATATATATTTAGGAATGCCCATTTCTTCTGTGTTTTCCATCCTATTAGAATATAAGCTCTCATTTTTTAAATTTCTCGTTTAGTTTAATTTCTGGGCTGATGCTTATAAATTGCTAATAGCTATTAGCTTTATTACTAGTATTTATAATTCTTAGGCAATGACTAGCTTCTCAGAGATGTCTTCCACGTGAAGCTGACTTTCAGATTTTGAGTCTGTTGCTAGATCTTACCTGCTCAATTTACTGGGGACAAAATGTTTGGCCCAGCTCGTGGTTCTTTGGTTCTAGCCTGTAGTATTGTTTATGACCCCTAGGCAACTTCAGTCTTGGCGCACCAGGGAAAACAATTATGTTACCTTTGCTAAAGTGATATAATAAAATATAACAATAGCAGCAAATACAGCCTAGAAAGTGACAAGCTGTGGTAATTATTAATTTGCCACTTTTAATCATATGAACTAGCTTTGTGATTATATATCAAAATCTAAAACAAAACAGAAAATTGTAGGAAGTGAATAAGACTTCAATGTGACAATTTTACTCTCCAAGGAGAAAATTTAAAAGAAGTCTGGTGGAAAATTTAGAGAAATAGAAAAGGGAAGAGATTAGAAGCAGGGCTAGAGGACAAAGGAAGGACAGGGAACTTCGGGAAACTGGTGAAGAAAGTAGTAGAAAAGAAGGAAGAAAAAATGAAAACAAGAGCAGAACACAGCAATAACAAATCCTGAGACAATGTGCACACTTGTATAAAACAAGAACAATCAAGAAATAAGAGAACAGGCTGGGGAGATAGCTCCGTGGCTCAAGTGCCTGCCTAGCAAATGCAAGATCGTGAGTTCGATCCCCGGTCCCGCCAAAAAAAAAGACAAGAAATAAGAGAACCAACCATAATGAAAACAAAATGAAGAGGAAAAAAGAAGGCGTTCTTCAGGGCACGTCTTTGCTGTCACTGACAGAACACACAGACAGAGCCCAGGTCCATGTTCGTTCACTCCTGCAAGCCAGCTGTCGATTCCCAGCGGGATGAAGCGTAACTTCAGCAAGCTGAAGCCCTTAGCGCCGCTGCAGTTCAGGGTGGTTTCCGACTGTGGGGCTGGAACCAGATTTGCTCAGCTTATAACATTCTGTACGTCTCCCACCAGCATGAACTGAGCTCCTTGACTCCTGCCTTGAACTTGAACTTGCTTCTGCCTCCCTTGACCCTGGGAGCCACTACACAGAACCAGCCCGCAGCTGCTCTGAGTGCCAAGCTCAGCTGGCCCCTTGCCAATCCAAGATGGCACCAGCCAAATGGCCTTTCCAGGGCACATGGAGCCCAAGTAACACCCGACCACTGCACTCTACTTCGCCCACTGCTCCATTCCAGGTGAGAACCCTGGAGGCCTTTGGAGTCACCAGGAGTCACTGTGTGTCTGCAGGTCCAAGCTGTCCCCTAGGCAGTGAGTCAGGGTTCACGGAGAAAGTGCTGCTTGCCCCCTCCTTCTGTGCTGAGTGCCCTCTCCCCCACAGGCTTCAGTGCTTCCTCCAGATGCTAGGTCCTGGGGACCCCCTTCCTCCCTTGTCTTCTTCACATTACTATATTCCAACATCTGGATACCAAACCTCAGAAAGGCTGTTTCTCTGTTGTTTAGCACTTACCATCTTCTCAGAAATCCTTGGGATGGATGTGCATGATACCCCAGACGTGTCTCACTCCCTGCCACTGCAGTGCAGGGTGGTGGCCACCACCTGGCCAGGTGAGGAGAAGGTTCACAGCTTCAACCTTGTGTCCTAGGGAGGAGATGGAGGTTGAAGACTGCACTGTGCACTTTGGAGAATCCAGGAAGGAATGCCTGGCAGATTGTTCTGGTTTTCAAAGGCTGCCGACTGAGACGAAGAGTTGCTTGGTTACCACGTGATAGCACAGCACAGTCCTTTCTGCAGGCTCCACCTGGGCACAAGAACCTCATGGCAGGGATTGCTTATGCTCAGCTTCATGTTTCTATGAAAGAGCACACCAGAGCCTTTCAATAAATGTGTAATGTATGACTAAATTAATGCGTTAACAAAGAACACAGGATACGACTGCCCCAAACCTGCCAAAGTGGGAAGTACACTGGGCATAAAAATCTCATTAACTTTTGTTGGTACAACTCTGTCCCAGATTCTGTGCTAAGCATTTTATGAAGCTTTTGCTGCTGTCTCTCTGGTCACTGAGGTTTTAGTCACATCTGCTGAAGTTACGTTGTTTACCTGAAGAGCTGGATGGAGCTAAGCCCTTCTCTCCCCAAATCCTCTGTGTCTTGCACTCCTCACAGACACTGGGCACTGCCCAGCTGCTCCAATCTGAGGCCTCACCAAATAGGGGCAGCACAGGGAGAGAAGACAGAAAAGGACATTTGGAGAGCAATTGCTAGCCCTCAGGAAGGAACTTGCTCCTCCCTCGGTTTGCGTTGAGAAGGGGTAAGATACAAACATAAGAGACCCTTGGTCACAGCAGACCTTCAAGTAGCACAAGGAGAGAGAGCCTGGCACCCAGCCAGAGGCAGGATTAAGGAGGGCGAGACCTTCCCAGGCTGCTCTTCACTTCCCTGGCCCACGTCAATGTTCTCTGAAAGACTCAGCGGCGGGAGAGGGCAGCCTGACCTGCCTGCTCATCAGATGAGCTGTTTCTACTCCACACTTTTCCCCAAAGTTTCATGATTAAAACCTGAAGCCGGGGTGTGGCTGGGGCCTGGCACCAGGGATGAGGTGGATGGGAGCGGTGGTGACTCAGTGGGGCTGGCTGTGGCAGGCAGGGGCAGATCTGAGGAGCGTGTGCCCCACACATCTGTGCCCATGACTGGGGGGCACCTGGCAGCTGCAGGGCTGTGAGATAGGCTGTAGCCTGGTCCCTGACATCCTCAGCTCTAATCTTAGCACAGCTACTACAGCCCATGGGACCCGCACAAAAATCATTTAACTTCTCAGAGTTTCCATTTCTGCCTTTCTAACATGGGACCAGCAAGCGAGGCTGGAGTGACAAATGCAAAAGCAGACTGCACATCAGCTCCCCACTTCTCTCTGTCCTAACCAAGCCCCGATATTGGCCAGAGCCTTAAAGGGAAGTTGTGTCAGGCAGGGCTGTAACTTTCCATGGCCCCATTTTGCCTTCCTGGGTTGCTTTCTCCCTAAACCACTGAGAACTGTATTTGATGACTGCATTGATAAGAAGCCTGATTTATCATCACCTATTTCTTCCTCCTCCTCCTCCTCCTCCTCCTCC
>PVKN010002097.1:0-44970 GCA_004027915.1 Capromys pilorides
GAACCAGGGATTGAACTCAAAGCAGTTTCTATAGAAATTAACCCTTCATGGGCAGAAGTGAAAGTTTTTAATCTATTTGTTTTGATTACTGGTTCATACTTTAAAACATCATTGAACTAATAAATGCTTAATTCACTAAATGTTGGCAGAGATTTTTTTAAGCTAAATTTAGAATTAGGTCATTTTTTGACCAGGGAGATAGCTCAGTGGAATAAGTGTTTGCCTGGCAAGTGCAAGGTTCTGAGTTCAATCCCTGGTACCGCAAAAAAAAAAAAAAACAGAATTAGGTCATTTTTTAAAACAATACTGGTGGTTCAACCCAGGACCTTGACCCATTCTAGATAAGCACTCTACTACTGCATATTCTTAGCACTTTTAAAATTTGAGACAGGCTCTCACTAAACTGCCCAAGCTGGCCTCAAATTTGCAATTCTCCTGCCTCAGCCTTTTAAGTTACTGGGATTTAAATGCTACCAGGCCCAGTAAGTGAATATTCTTGAGTTTTGCAATTTTAATAGGCTCTGCTGACATTTTTATGAAATTTGAGCTGGGAAGTTCTACAAGTTTAACCTAAGTTGATTAAGTCACAACTTACTAATTAAGTAAGGCTAAAGTCATATTTAAAGGTATTTAAGATTTTAGTCAGGCATGGTGGCACACAGTTGTAACCCTAATACTTGGAAGATTGAGGCAGGATGATTACAAGTTTCATGCTGATCTGGGATATATACTGAGATTGAGGCTAGCCTGGATTACATAATGAGACCCTGACTCAAAAAGAATAAAACAAAACAGATTTGGAGGACAGCACCGAGACCATTCACGGGGAAAGGACAGTTTCTTCAACAAATGGTGTTGAGGCCAGGACCCAAAATCAAAGACAAACAAATGGGACCCTCTTTCCCCGAAAGTAAGACCTTACCTAGCAAAACTGTTCTCTTGCTTGGTGGCTAATCTATAAAGCAGGTAAAGCAAAGATAGGCTGATTGGAATTGGTATCTATCTATCTATCTATCTATCTATCTATCTATTTTTGCTATCCAGTTCAGGCTGACCTTGAATTCACTCTATTGGCCAGGTTGGCTTCAAACTCAACTTGCAGTGATTCTCCTGCCTCAGCCTCCCAAGTGCTGGGAACACAAGCATGTGGCATCAGATCCAGTCAAGGTGAGCATTTTTTCTTATTTTTTCTTTTTAATGTATTTAGTACATGGTCTACAGGGTATCACTCACAGATCAGACTTTCAGGGACACTCCTGTTTTCAGCCTCCTAAGAGCTGGGATTATAGACTTGTGCCACCATGCCCAGTAGCAATCACTGTCTCAGTGTTCCCGCCATGGCAGGGCCAGCACATCATGCCAGGGATTGAACTCTGGTCACTGCACTGTGCCTAAGCAGGCCCTTTAATCCACGGAGCTATCTGGCTGGCACAGAGTGAGCATTTTTGAACTCTAGTTTTCAAGGTTGATTATTTTCCAGCTAGATCTTATTTTTAGAAAAACAGGATTCTATCAAACTAAAAAGCTTCTCAAAAGCAAAAGGAATAATTTAAATAATAACAAGACAACTTTTAGAACAAGAGAAAATATTTGCAAACTATTCATCCAGCAAGGGATTAGTATCCAGAATATGTATGGAACTCAAAAAATTAAACAGCAAAACAAGACACCCAGATAATCCGATTAAAAATTGCCAAATGAGCCAAGTAGATATTCGTCAAAAGAAGACATACTAATGATCAACAAATATATGAAAAAAAGCTCAACATCACTAATCAAGGAAATACAAATCAAAACCATGAGATACCATCTAACTCCAGCTTGAACAGCTATTACAAAAGACAAAAGATGGAGGAAAGGAAGCTTCTATACACTGTTGCTGGGAATGTAAAATCGGTATAACTGTTAAGGAAAAGTGTGCAGGATCCTCAAGAAACTAGAGCTACCATATAAGCCAGTAATGGCACAACTGGGGTACACATATCCCAAGGAAAAGAAAGCAGTATGTCAGAGACATATCTACATTGCTAAATTTATTGTAGCACTATTCACATTAGCTAACATGTGGGGGAGTTGATCTACATGTCCAGTGATGGACAAAGAAAATGTGCATATATATGCAACAGGATCTTATTCAGTCATAAAGAATGGAATTCTGTCACTTGTGGCAATACAGGTGAGCCTGAAGACATAAAGTAAAACAAGTCAGGCACAGAGAGACAACTACTGTACACATCTCACTTAGAAAGACTAGCTGCCAGTATCTGTGAATGTGAACACTCCTGGCAGATTTAATTCAGTTAAGCTGAGGTAATGAAGGCGGACCTGGATCTAGTATGACTAGTGTCCCATTAAGGAGAAAGAAATCTGGACACAACCACAAATGGAAAATGTGCAAAGATGGAGGCAAATGATAGTCATGTCCCCACAAACCAAGAAATATCTGAGGCTACGAGAAGCTAGAAGCAAGAAGGGCCCGGCCCTAGAACTCCAATCGGAGCGTGGCTCTGCAAATACACAGCGACTTCAGATTTGAGCCTCCTACACTGTGAGGCAGCAATGTCTGTTGTTTTAAGTCACCCAGAGTGTCATGCTATTTTATGGCTCTCTGGGATGTTAATATGGTTATGATTTTTAAAATGAAAAACAGCAAGTGCTGACATGTGTGATGGCTAATTTTATGTGTCAATGTGGTGGAACAAGGTTGCCTAGATATTTGGTCAAAAGTTCTGCATATTTTGTGAAGATGATTTTTGGATAAATTTTAGATTACAATCTAAATCATGAGAGGAGAGGATAAATTTTAGATTACAATCTAAAGCAGGTCACCCCCATAATCATAATCTCATTTAATCAGCTTAAGAAAGGTCTTATAGGCCTGTCATTTGTGGTAGCATGGACGAGCCTGACATCCCCTACAAACAAAAAGGAGATCTGTCAGCAGTGCCTTTGACTCAAGCTTCAGCTCTTCTTGGAGTCTTCAGCTCCCGCACTACCACAACAGATTTTAGATTTACCAAACCTCCATCATATGAACCAATTGCCTTAAAAAAATCTTTTAATCTTTCTATATATACTAAAAGTATAATCTCAAAGAAAATACAGATACAAATCTTTAGGACTTTAGAGAAACTAGACTTTTTTTTATTTTTCTTTTTCTCTTAGGGTTAGGTTTAGGGTTAGAGTTCGAGAAACTAGACTTTTTTTTTTACTGTATATCACTGCTGGAAACGGAAAGTGGGGCAGCCTCTGTGGAAAACAATGTGCTGGCTCCTGAATCACTTAAAACACAGAACTATCGCATAGTCTAGCAATTTCACTCTTAGGTACATACCACAAAGAACTGAAATCAGGTATTCTAACCAAACTCAAGGAAAAATATTCACAGCAGCACTACTGACAATAACCAAGAAGCAGAGCCAAATTTCATCAGCTGATGAACAGACTGACATTTCTAAATAATACGGTATTACCAAGCAAGAAAAGGAATGAAATTTTGACATACTATAACAGATAATCCCGTCTCTGAAATATGATTCTAAGTTAAAGAAGCACACACAAATGTCATTCCATTTGCAGTAAACACCCAGATCAGGCTATTTCATAGACAGAAAGCAGACTAGTGGTTGCCAGGTGGTAGGAGTAGAGGATAATGATAGTGACTGCTTACATGTACAGGGTTTCCTAGAGAGGGGGTGAAAATGTATTGGAACTAGATAGTGGTGATAGCTGTACAATATCATGACTATGCCAAAAGCCATGGAATTGTACACTTAAAAATGGTTTATGTCATACATTTATGTTGTGTATTTTTTAAAAAAAATTCACATATACAGAAGGATAATTTATGAACTCATTAAAAGCTAATGCCAAGGAAATGAACTTTTTACATAGAAAAAGTAGAACAGTAAACTAATAATTAACAAGTCCTAAAATATATCACATTACGTGTACCTGTTGCAGTAATCAAGCAAGTTAGTGAGACTGCAATCACAAAGCAACTTTTTGTTCTAGGGTCCCTTGAAATCAATTATGGTGCTAGTAAATCCCCTTACTCTAGAACTCAGGCTCCCACCACTTCTCTAGGTAATCCTATTTAATTAAAACAGAAATCCCCACTGTCACTTTTAAGGTGCAAGTCTCCATTTGGAAATTTAAACAAGCAATCAGTCCCACAATGAAAATGGCTTCCATGAGAAGGTGAGGACTCCCAGGGCCTCCCAGAGGCACTGCAGGTGGGAGCCCAGTAGCAGTGAGAAAAGGGTTCTTTCTTTTTTACTGAGTTCTGATCCTTTCAGGGAGAGCAGACTGAGGGAAAGGTGGGACAAGAGACAGTCCTCACCTGAGGAGTTGTGAGTAGGTTCTGCTTGGCCTTGGCTAAAGAACTCCCTCTCCTCCTGATGAACCCAACCTCAGCCCCATCACCAGGGGTCTCAGGGACCTCGCCCTTCCTGGCTCCTTGCGCTCTGCACCTTTGTCTCAGTATTCCTTGAGGAGATCCTGGCCTCCTGCTTGGGTTCTGAGAGCAGCTCAGTGCTTTCACACATTCTGTTCCTGCCAGGTAGACTCGAGTAGAGGCTGCACCCACCTCTGGCATCTCTCCTCTGCTACCTCATCCAAGCACTCAGCCAGCCATTGGCACCTCCTTTTTTTTCCCCAAGGCAGGAGGCCATCTAGTCAACTGGATAGCTGCAGGACACACTCGAGCTGTGTGGAGGCCCTCTTTTCTAGCCATGAGAAGGGGCTGGTGCTACTGGGAGACTTGCCTGAAAGCCCTAGTCTTACCCCAAATCCTCTTCCTTTGCTAACTTCCCACCCTGGGTGTGAAGGGTAGTTACAGGTTTTTAACTACCTCCACTGGAATGCTGCTTGTGGTATAGGTTATTTGGGATGTTTCTCAGAAATCATTGATTTGTCCTCTTGTTACATATAAATACCCACCCTCATTATTCACAAAGCAACAGCCCCTTTGAGCCCTTAAATTTTTCCAGACATGGTACTGAACCCTTTTCAAACAACACACTTAAAAGTTACTAGCAGGTACGCTTGTAAACACTATTTCATAACTCAGGATGTATGAAAATAACGCCTTTAAACATATACGGAAGACATTGTTCAGGTACTGAGTTCACTGGTCAGATGCTCAGTAGGAATAGTTTTGAAGCCGAGCAAAAGAAAAGACCTGGACAGAGCTTCAGAAGCTACCTGGTTACCATCACTCATTTCCTTTAAGAAACATCAAAGATCTGAGCAGCTGTGTGACTTGACCAAGGTCATCACAATGACAGACAGAAAAGTTATCATTTGCTGCAGCTGCCTCTTATTAAAAAAAATTAGATAAATTGACTTATACTGCTAATTTTAGTATTTATCAAACCCATGGTAGGAATGAATTTTTAATACAAAATAACTTTGTCTAAAAAATTGAACAAACCAGGCTTTCAATACTACATAAAGCTGTATGAGTTCCAACCTACTGTGCAGGAGAATAATGGATTCTTAATTTAATCTGTGCCTCAGAGTGGAAGAATGATTTTTAAATGGGAAACCCCACAGAGCTGGTGGTGAGAAATGAACTTAGCCAGATGAATTATTCTAGGAAAAAAGCAAAAACCAGGTCAGAAAAATGGCTTTTTCTTAAAGATCTCAAACCAAATGCAGATTGTTTGCACCCAGTGAATGACTGTGCTCACCTCTACCTTCTCTTGGTCTGGATCCTTATAGAACATAGTCCCCAAGGTGTCCAGCACAGTATTCATCCATCCAGCAACTACTACTGGGAATCCAGATATGTCACCCAGAATTATCAGACTTCATATGCAACACAGCAACCACAGGCTTAGGGGCTTGGCAGAGAACCTAGAAATAATTTAGTCTAGCACTACATTTTGTAGGTAAGAAAACTGAGGCCCAGAGAGGGAAGTATCTAGACTAGGAAGGTCACAGAGTTAATGGCTTTAATCACAAAAGTTAAGCATTCTGACAGATTCATGAACTCTTCGGCTGCTCCATCTTCAGCTCCAAGGACCTCAGAGTAACTCTGTAGCCTGAAGCACTAATTAAATCAGAGGAATTATGGACTGACTATTTATAGGTAGAAATGAAGGAATTAACTAGGCCATGAAACTGAGGGACACAGAAGGAGATCGTGTCTCCAGGGATCTACATATTATATTCAACCTTCATATTTTAAGACAGAACATGGGTAAAGCACTTTCCGAATGCTGGGACTTTGCTCTGAGTTGCAGTTTGTCCTGAGAGACCACAGCTATGAAAGATTTTTTTTTGCATTTTGAGACAACTGGCAGCCCCACTTTCTGGCAAGTCTTACCCTGATCCATTGGAAAGGTAAAAATGACCCTTTCAAACCTATCAGTTACTTCAAACAGACTTATTCTGAATCATTTTTTTCTATAATTTTGAGTTTAACCAACATACTTTCACTGAATATAAAAGGAAACCCATAAAAACGTGGTTAAAAGATGCCATTTAGGTTTGGCAATCATTGTGCATTTTTCTTTTTTTACTGTTCAGAGTAGCTTTCACTCTATTGCCAAAATCAAACAGCTCTCAGGAGGTGCAGGGATGTGAATAAAAGCACTGAAATCAAAGAACTTTCACATTTTAATCTATCAGAGACTGGCTGTGTAGGTTGGGGAAGTCACTGAATCTCCCTGACAGTTGCCACTTCTGTACAATGAGGCTAAAGCTATGAGGCACCTCCCCTAGGGACTGTGTGAATTGGCTAATTAAAGCTAATTAAGTCCCTGGAAAGAACCAGAAAATACTATGTAAGTGCAGAGTATTTATGTGCCACTAACAGTCACAGAAACTCCTAAGGGAAAGGATTCTGTGCAGACAGCACATTCTCTACTGGTGATTACTAATCACTCATTGCTTATAAAGAATCATATTTTCTAGAACACGGTAGGGAAAAGAAACATAACACAATGTTGTTCAACAACACCATCTTTATTCAAAAATAGATATCTATGAGACATTTCAGAATATACTGCTGCCACCAATGGCAGCCTATACTTCTAAATAAAGTCCTAAATTAATATACAAATTTAAGCTTTAAAAATATTCTTTAAGAAAAACAAAATGAAAACAAAAGATTAAAGACTTTCTGAAGAATATGACCTAAAGGAAAGGTCCTTTGAGACCTATGGATGCCCTATGTTGAAACAACACAAACCCAAAAGCCACCCATCCCACCCTGCCAGACTGGCTCTCACAGATGAGGAGAAAAGATTGTTTAAATTAAACAACTGAAGTAAGCACACTTAAAAGGGAGGTCAAGGGAAGGAGAATTAAGATTTAAACAACAAAAGCATTTCATTAAACAAAACTTCCTCACAGGAAGTCCACTAGTACAGGTGTTAAGAACCCAACACATTCATTTACATAATTGCTACAGGTTCATTTCTTGCTCTTCCTGTAATGATTTCGCACCAAAGATATAAAACATAGTAGTGTGCTAAATCCATTCTGTTGCAATAGTTTCACCTAGCTGAACAGAGCAAATACCAGTCTATTGGCCGGTTTGTGGCTTGTAAAATTTTGTCTCCTTGGTGAAAGCCCTGTCCCAACTGGGTCTGTTCAGAAATAAGCCCATATATGGGAGATTAAAGCAGCACATCATATGGGGAGGGGGCCGTGCACAAACAGCAAAGACTAAAATTTATCTTGCAATTTCAGTGAAGTCACTTACTGCCTTTGGGAGAAAAACTTCATAGGCTCATTAATTTAACAGTGACAGAACAGGCAGTGTCTCTAAGCAAATAGCACACAGATGACGATCTGAAAAGCAGCTTCTACACTACTACGTTCTACAGAGTTAAACCAAGTACCTGTTACAACTCTCCCTTGTTCTCACATCACAGCAGGCAAGTGAGCTTCTGGAAGGGAGGTTTGTCGCACTCATAAAACACAGGCTATATCCGAATATGTAAAATAACGTGTGATTTTTGGTGATCCTCAAAATAGTAACTCAAAACAATGGATTTCCAAACCCCTTCCACTGAATTCCTTTTCACAGCTTCCAGATTTCAGCCTTGGGGATCACTATTACACTATTGGGACAAATTGTTTTCTACTCTTTCGAATGTCAAAAATTTGCCTGCCAAATCAGAATGATTTATAGTTAGCAGGCTTACCCTTTATTATACGCGAGATAAAAATTCTAACTACATTATTTAGTCATAATGTCAGATGGCATGATAATGGGATTAAAGCCCCAAATTACTACCTCCCACTTTCCTTGTCCCCTGCCAGAGACGAGCCGTTTCAGTGACATCTGATACAAATTCTCTTCCTCTTCCTCATGTGGGAACAGAGCACATACAGCAGTGTGAACTCATAGGTGATGTGCTCTATGTTCTGTCTGCAGGAGATAGGCGGTTCAGATACCGCACTGTAGACAAACCCATGCCCAGGTGGTGGACTAATGACAATGCACCTTTCTCCTCAGAGGGAAGGCCGCAGCCACAGCCACAGCCATAGCCATAGCCATGCAGAGCCAGACTGTAACACACTTCTGTGTAGAGCCTTCATTTTTCTGGGGACACTAGTGCTGTCCTTAACCACCAGGGGCAAAAGGGTCCTGTTTTTGAAACTTACTGTATAACAGTCGGGGGACCCTTGGGGAAATGCAGTCTGAGGACGGTGTACATATGAACCAAGCAAGTTACTTGCTTGTGACTGCTGTTATTCTTGTCTCTGAACTGCTACTTTATGTCCCACTGAGCTGTGAATCTTATTGCTAGATTCTTTAGTTTGCTCATAATAAACACACTTAGCCTTGACTATACATTGCTAGTATTTAGTATTAGTAATGACAGTCAAAGGCCAGCAATGTGACAAATTTTTTATGGCCAAACTGCCCAAAGGCTATGTATGCCACCAGCCTCTCAGGGCAGGTGGTAGACTTGAAAGCCAATGTCTACAGAGCAAGCCTCACAGTGGGAGCTTAAGTCCAGCTCAAAACAAGATGCCATTTCCATGATACATGCTGTCCAAGGGACAAGATTTATCAAAACCTTCCAGAAGTACCCATGATTTTCATAACTTCTTAGGTATAATAAAAGAGAGCTAAGAATGGAAAACCACCAGGGGCAGGAACACATGAAGTCAAAGAGCCTGTATTTTTTTCCAAGTATGAATCAAAACTGGATTCCATTAGCCACTGTTCTGAATTGTGCTGAAGATGAAAGGCTGGAGAGGAGAATTGGGTACCAGTCTGTACAGTTCTTTCTGGAGGTGGAGGGGCCAGGCAGAAGAGAGAGAAAACCAGGGGCCAGAGGGTTATCTGCAACCATGCCTTGTCTTCTTCTTTCTGGCACAGATTGGAATCTGGGGTGCAACAACTGTCCTAATCAGTTGAAAAAAGGTCACCAGCAGAAGGCAGAGGGGCCAAGCCCCCTGTGACATTGGGCAGCAGAGAGAGGTCTGGTAAGCTCTGAATATGGGACTTCAGTTCCTTGCGGACCTGGGTAACTCGTGCAAGCTTCTGTTTATATTCCTAGGGAAACAAGGAAAAGAGAACACAGTTAGCCTCTGTGGGTGCTAATGACCCACTCTGCCACTCTCCTGCTTGCTCTTCCTTTTCCCCACCAGACTGCCCTCCCTACTCATATACACAACAATGCTAGAGTTTTGTTCTCAAGGGACAAACTTCACCAAGGACAGCAGAACACAATCTTGGCAACAGTGGATTAAACAGTTCAATTTGACACTTGAGATTTAGAAGTAAAAAGCAGTGACCTTTAGTATATGTGCTCTCTTTTTAATTGGCTGTCAACAGTTTTAAAGTGTTTTATAAAATACAGAGGCTCAAATTTCACAATTATTTTATGGATCCGCTTAGAAATGGCTAGAAAGGGGCTGGAGAGATAGCTCAGTAGGATAAGTGCTTGCCTGGCAAACACAAGGACCTTAGTTTTCAATTCCTGGTCCCGCAAAAAACAAAACAAAATAAAACAAAACAAAAAAAAGGCTAGACAAATCACTATCATATATACTTTCTTAAGTCAAAGTTTAGAGATTAAGTCAGATGCATCATTTTCACAATCAAGCAGTATATAAATTCAGAATAACCTACTGCCACCATCTGTATCCAGGATCTCATTACATAGCCAAGTAGCTGCAGAAAGTTCCTGGCAAAGCCTTCTAATAGTCTCCTCGTCCCGATTTCCTCAAATGTGGGGCCAGGTTTATCTTCCACAGTCCTGACTTCATCTAGCCACTTCTCTGAGAAGGTGAAGTGCTCACTTCACTGTCCTCAGGCCCACTCAGAGCTCAAGACCTGTTCAATCAGCTGTTGCCCCTAAAATATTTCTCACTATTTTCCAACTTCCTTTGAGTGGGCCACTGAGTACATGGGACATTTGCTTAGGATCCCTCCCACAACCTGGAAGAGATCCTTCTTCTCCCAGTCCTGGCAAAGCCCTGCCTCTATCCCTTTGCCTGGGGAAAAAAAGGTCTTCACAGTCTGCTCTTCACCTGCCCATGACACAGCTATCCCTTGTGTGGGGTGTGCATTGGACTGTATTGTTCTCTCTAGACATGGTAGCTTTCTATGTTATCCTAGAGTAGGACTCTTATGATGGCAGGAATGGAGTGTATTATTATTTTTTGTTTCCCTAGATCCCAGCAAAACCTGTATGATAAACCTGTATAGAAAACAACTGAGTCACACATGAGGCCCATAGCTTCTGGAACTCTTTGGGGTTTATATTTTCCTATAAATTTCTACAACGATAAGAAGGGCCCCTCGCCTGAAGCCTTTGCAGCAGAAATGGAACCAAAAGCACCATCTGAGCTCACAGCCTAGAAGCATCTGTGCTGGTTCTACCTCCATTATGTTGTGCATCCAGGGAAACGCTCCCTCCTTTCCTAGCTAAAAGTGATGATGGATGTCATAAGACTTTTCTTCAATGTCTAAATTTCTTGATGTTTGAACACCTTAAGTAGACAGGAGAGGATGAAAGTTTGAGGAGTTATGGAAACTACTAATAACAACTCCTTTATCAAATTGGTAAACTACACAAGGATAGGGCCAGAGTCACGTGCTTTGTCTAGCCCCCACTAAGGCCCTACAGAGTCCCCAAACAATAGGCACCTGGCATATCTGTCAAGGGAATTAACAATACATAAAGCGAAATCAGGTATAGACACATATTTCTGAAACCTAGACTTTAACCAATGGTAACTTTTTATTCTTGATACTGCTAACTAAGTTCAAACCTAAGAATCTGTAAGGCCTAGTTTCTTAGTCACTGTTTTCATCACTGAGACAAAATATTTGATATCCAAAAGAAGAAAGGTTTATTTGACCTATAGTTCATAGCCATCTCAGTCCATAGTTGGCTGGCTCCAAGGCAGTGTGGCATGGCAGAAGGGCATTGCAGAAGAAAAACAGTTCATTGCACACAGAAGACACCAAAAGCAAGCAAAGGACCTTAGCAGCTTTTTTGGGTCCCTTTTATCTTTTCTCTAGGGTGCTGGGATTAGGGGCACCAAAGCAATTAGTGGACTGATTTAGCAATCACCCACCCTTAATCTTAGCACCATTAGCATTGCACAACAAATCAAGTCACACACTTTAGTCAGCCACCTCTGGAAAAGCCCTACCTATGATTGCATGAGGCTTTGGGGGAACATCTGGACACAAGCCATAACATTCCACCTCTTACATGCGTAACTCTTACATTCAGTCCATCTCCAAAAGTTGCCAAAGTCCTATCAGATCCAGCACTGTCGAAAAGTCCAAGTCTAAAGACTCCTGAGATTTGAGGCAAACACTTAGCTGAGAGTCCATGTATAAATGAAAAAGTTAAATACTTCCAGCATTCAGTGATATGAAATAAACATTTCCACTCTATAAGGTACAGAGCTGGGGACAGAAACAAAAACAAAACAAGTCCAAAATCCAGCAGGGCAAACATTAGGTCCTACAGTTCCATATGCAGCATCCAAGGCAATCTGTGGCAAGATGTGAACCCCAAAGAGCTTAGGTAGCTCCATCTTACAGGACTGCCATTGGTTGTAGCTCCAATGATTTCTCTCTTAGGCTAGATTTGTTCCCTCCTTGCTGTTTTCCTCAGACAAACCCCATTACTGGATTCTCCACAGGTTTGGGGTCTCCAATGTACTTTCAGCTTCATATCCACAGCTTAACACACTGTTGTCTCAGGGAAGACACCTTCTTCTGAAATCTCGGTGGAAGCCTTCTTTACCTCACAACTCTTGCATTCTGCATGCAACTAAAATTAGCACCATGTAGATGATGCCAAAGTCTGCCACCAGCTAGAGCAGAAGTCAGGCTTCCTTCTTTCTTGGCTGTAGGGATCTGAGGGCCTATGAATCTAATCCAGAGGACCAACTTCCATAGGCTGCTGTCATTCTGGAACACAGTATTCTAGGATTCTTCTCAAATCAAAGTCTTACAGCTGTGCAACTCTGAGGCTCTGAAAGCTGGAGTTCTGCTGGTTCCTGTGATATCCTCAGGCCATCTTTTCTGTTGTCTTCTTCTAACATACTTGGCTTTTCTTGCTAATCTTTTCAGCAATCAATGTTTCCTCTGCTCCATCTTTGTAGGCTGTAACTTTACTGGAGCTACCTTTCTGGCCAAACTCACAATGTTTTGAATCATTCTTTGCTCTTGAGTCTCCACATAAATCTAGCTAAAAGCCCTTAACAGTAGCCATGCCATTGACTCAACATTAGACTACCTTGAAATTTGTTCTGCAAGATTAATTACTCCACTGCCCTTAATCTTAGTCTCAGGCAAAGTCTTTAGACATGAGCAAAAAGCAGATAAGCTACTATCTGGAGTCCAATAGTCAACGCAGTCCTTCCTGCCAGCAGAAACCTCCATAGCCTGGTCTTTACTGGCAGATTTCTATGAGCCTCCTGGTGTTCTGAGCTTTGACTACAGTCTCCCATGAAGTATAGTCTAAGGTACTCCAACTCTACTTTTTCAGCCAGCATCTCCAAACCATTCCAAACTCTTCCCACAAGCCAGTCCTAAGGCTCCTGAACAACATGGTCAGGTACAATCACAGCGACAATCCCACCTCTCTGGTACCAAATTCAAATTTGCTCACTTTTCTCAATGCTGAGACAAAATACCTAATACCCAAAGTTAAAGGAGGAAGAAAGGTTTATTTATCTCAGTTTGTAGAGGTTTCAGTCCATAATCAGCTGGCTCCAAGGTGGGTGACATGGTAGACAGACATTGCAGAGGAGAAACAGTTCATGGTAGGCAGAAGACAGCAATGAAGCAAGGGGCCTTAGCAGCTTTTTTCTGCCCCTTTCATAGGCTACTGGGATCAGGGTGGTGCCAAATCAGTGGACTACCTTAGTAATCACCACCCTTAGTCTTTTTATTTATTTATTTATTTGTTTGTTTGTTTGTTTGCTTGTTGTGTTTGTTTCTTTATTTATTCATTTTGTGGCTGGCTCAGCCTGCCCTGGTGGTGGCGCTGGCGCAGCATGTGGTGCTGGGAATCGAACTGCAGTCCCTGCAGTTGCCTGAGCCCTCCTAAGCAGGCGCTTTAGACCACTGAACCATCTCGCCAGCCCCACCACCCTTAGTCTTAGCACTTTTTTTTCTTTAATTTTTTTGCAGGACTGGGGTTTGAACTCACGACCTTGCACTTGCCAGGCAGGCACTTGTGTCATGGAGCTATCTCCCCAGCTCCTAGTCTTAGCACCCTTAATCCTAGCATTGTATCATGACTCAATCACATACTCTAGATTCAGCTCCCTCTGATAATGCCTCACTTCTGACTACATAAGGCTTTAATGGGACATCTAGACATCAGTCATAACATTTCAGTCCCGTTTCTTCCCACATAAACATTCAAGTGAAGTTAACATAAAGCATGAAGGCCAATGATCTCTTTCATTTAAAAGACTTCTCTTTTGCCCTGTTCCCAATTCCGCCCAAAGCTGACAAATGAAAACCACCTCAACTCTGAGTTATCCACTCATGGCAATTACACAGACTTAACTGAAGTTCATCAAGAACCATTTGAGGGCCAGCAAGATGGTTCAGCAGTCTAAAGTGCCTGCTTAGGAAAGCTTAGGCAACCGCAGGGACCGCAGTTCGATCCCTGGCACCACATGCTGTGCCAGCCCCACCCCCAGGGCAAGCTGAGCCAGCCATAATATTAAAAAAGAAAAAATTTGAAAATTGATGTGAACACAAGACATTTCACTCTTGAGGGATCATCAAACAAATTTACCAAGTTTATCCAGGTTAAAAGAGAAAGTGTTTAACTGGATCAGATACTATCTTAAATTTTAATAATTCACCCTGGCAACTGAAGAAAAATCCAACTGTTTCCTGCTGGGTGAGGAGTATGATGCATAAGCTGATGCTGCATTCTACACATTATAAAAAAATTTCACTTAAGAGAAATATATATCACAAGAAAGCCCTTTTCAAGCCAGCCTGAAAGCAGATGGATCCTACCCATATTTTCTCCCACCACTTTTTTTCAAGAGCCTCCAATTTAATAATGGGTACACAGTCCTAGGAAGAAGGTATCACTATACAAAGGGTAAGAGTTGAACCACTACTGAAAGCCATGAAAATCGAAGACAGTAAAAATAAAAAAATCCCATAAGTTTAAGTACAACAGCAAAGGTGACCAGGTATATACTCCAAACAGCCAAATATAGGGAGCAATTATCTTTAAAACACACCTGCCTAGTGAGGACAATCTAATGACATAGCTTAACGACTTGCGATAAGTAGGTAAACTGTGGCTAGCTACAGTAATAATATAGGCCCTAAGCAGACTAAGTAATGACTACTGTGTGATTTTCCATCTCTTCCCTTTAAAAACAGAAATTCAGGCTTTCCAGATAAAGTCAGCTATAATGTTCTCATGAGCCAACAAAAAGAAAAAGAAAAAAAAGAAAGAAAATAATAAATTAAGTCCAAATAAAATTATCACCCAGTACAACTTCAGCCTTTGTTTCTGTTATTCTTCTGATTTTTACCTTTTGCCTTCCCTTCCCTCTTTCCTGTATTGCTAGAATCAAGGACCTTGCACTTGCTAGACAAGTGCTCAACCATATCCCAGGTCTTTATTTTTCCCCTTCTCAAATCCTCCCTTTTGGGTTAGGGTGTGCTCTTGCCACCTGCTTTTCCAAGGTTCTCTTTTCGGTTCTGGACAGGTAAAGTAAATATAGTACAGGAAAATTTAAACTCTTGTCACCATATACCAACCTGCCTCCTGGTGAAGTATGAAGAAAATGTGTTACAAGGTTCCATTCAGTGCCCTCAGCAACTCCTATTCTTCAGAGAAATCCAGGCCTTTTTCCACACTACCACTAAAACCAGCTTCATGTTATAAGGCCATTTGGATTCTCCTGGTTCATACCAAGTGCCTCTCCAGTACAGAAATGATGGCAAGGTAGTCACATGCTCCTTACTTAGAGCATTTTACACTTGTGTGACAGATAAGATTAAGCCTTTAATCTAGAATGTGTCCCTGTATGGTCAGGAATTTGCCAGCCAGGACCACAGCACAGATCAATAAGATGGCCCACTACAGCACTCCTGCCTGTGGACTTCTCTCCAACCAGCCACATCCTCTCTGCCACGGCTCACGTGGTTTTCAGGCACTCCTATCTTCAGATACTTACCTTTCTACAGGAGAAGACAAGATGAACTCAAAAGCCCTGCTACCACTTTGCCTTTTGAGGTCTATTTACACTGAGAGGCTGACATGAGTACACCTCAGCTACAGTATCAACTACTGGATCCAACCCTGCTCGTATCAGAAGTGCCACAGAGACTTGTGACATGGAGTCACATCAGACTGGCTGCTGCTATGATTTCAAGATCCTAAAGGCCAGGACAATGGTGATAAACTGCGTGGGCTTATTTGATTGCCAAGAAATGTTTAAAATGTAAAAGGCAAGGTCCACTGTGTAATTCTGAGATAATGATTTATGCTTTTGGCAGAGCTTTCAAATCTTTCCTCACAGACTTTGCAAATTTGCAGAAGAGAATATACCTCCCTTTGCTTTCTGTGGATTCAGCTCACACTGTGAACTCAGACCATTATGGAGCACCACGACAATTTGCTGAAGGGAGTAGAGCTTACAAATTCTTTGCCTTTTATGGTCTGAGCAGTAAGCCAGACCTGACAAGCTGCAGATAAGCTTTCCGGTAAAAGGGTTAGAAATGACAGGGGCTGGCAGTGTGGTGACCTTTCTACAGGAATTTCACATTCAAAACAAAATCGTGTTTCCTATAACAGCTCATGTAAGAAATACTGATAAAAGCATAAACGCGGTCAAACTTATTTTCCTCCTTGTAAATAGGAGGAAAATAGGTTAGTATTAACTCCATAGGCAGGGACTTGACTTGCTGAGACCTACTCTCCAGTCGAGACACATGTTTCCCTTTATCGCACACTACTGTGCTACTGGACATACGGTATAAAAACGAAATAAGACAAAAAAACCCATAAACTGCTTTACTACCCCCTAATACTCAGAAAGGGTACTCACACAAAGTTTATTAAGGGTCCTGTTTTAAAGGTAATCTGTCACAGTGAATTTTTTTAACTCAGAACTGTTTCACTGCATGGAAAATTCAGAGAACTGAGCCAAAGAAACTGACTCTTGCACAAATAGGATTTAATTCACCCACCCAGCCCTTTTTATTCCTACCAGGAAATTTACCCTTCGCCAGTTAGGCCTATGAGACCTACTTAGAAATCTCAGCCTCTACAGAAACCCCAATTTCTTTCAGTCATTCACTCACTCTCATGCTTCTCAAAAATATGACATATAAATATAAATCTCTTAACTCAAAGAATGCCACTTTTAACTTCCCTTCTGAGATCGATGCGGGAACAAAAAACCATCACTGACCTGAACCTCTCTCCTGGCCAGTTCCATGCTCCCATATGACTTACTGGCAGCTGTGCCATGTCAAAATGATACATTCTGGGTGTCACACATGGCTACAGATGCTGAGTATGATGCTGGGGAAGATACAAGGAAAAGAAAAAGTTGTGGCTCCAACGCTAATGCTTGGGATCTCTCAGCTCCATTACCAAAATCAGTAATATGAGTACACACAATGTATTTTCCAAAAGAAAAAAATGGCAAAATGGCTACGAATAGAGGACTGTTTTTGGAACAGTAAAACCATCCACGGGAGGAGTAAAATGGGAATAGGCTTCTTCAACTTGAGACTACATCGCAAAGTGTTTTCAGGGTACCTCTTATTTCCTAGAGGACTTTCCACATGAAAGGTGATGAGAGCTTCTAGTGCCACAACAAACCCCCCAGTTTGACAGAACTTTGCAGAAGCAAGGGAAAATTAAATATTACTTACACATAATCTAATACAAATAAGACAAAAAGAAAATTATTTAGGACTAGGCAATTTTTCAAATCTTAATGTAATTATAAAGCACAGTATTTATAATAATGTCTATAAAATGTTTTAAAAAGTACTTATTGAAATATACCCAGGTCCTTTAAAAATGCTTATACCACAGTATTCCTCATAAAGCCAAAGTGTTAAAGATGAACTAGTAATAGTTAAGTATTTAACTATTAATAGGCAAATATTTTTCTAAAATTACCATCAAGAAAAAAATGTTATATTAAAGTAACACTGACTGGAAAGCCAGTAATGGTTTCATGGAAAGCTGGGTTACATGTCATAGAGACTAACACTAAAGGTATACCAGACTATTTGCACTGTTTCTCCTTTTGAACTAAACATTAGCAGTCAAGTGTTCCTAGAGAGCAGCTGAGAAACACAGAATAGAAATGAAAAAATTTTTTCACACATGTCCCTCAGAAATGCTTATTATGATCTTAACTGCTAGCAGGTCTGCCTGGGCAAGGTAGCCTATAGGTCATTGCTCTGATTTTAGATACAGCTCTTTCCCATAAGCAGTAAGATTTAATCAATTCCTGAGGCTGGGGAGATAGCTCAGTAGAATAAGCGCTTGCCTGGCAAGCACAAGGGCCTGGGTTCAATCCCCGGTTCTGGAAAAAAAAAAAAAAAAAAAAATTAAATCACTTCCTTTTCACCAGCAAATTAAGAAGCAAAGAAAAGATATGTTTCCAACCTCCTCCAAAGATAAAGTATATCATATCCCTCCCACTGCAGGCTCTGGCAGACTGGAAAGAACTCTGAGTCAGAAAAACCTACTTCAAATCCTATTCTTTGCCTGTGGAGCAACATGTGACCTAACAGGGCTCCCTGGTATGTAAGACAGGAATGGTAACAATGACTGCAGTATGCAGTGTGGTGAGCCTTGGATAAAATCAGGTACTACTAAACTGCTGTGTGAACCAAGAGACGTGGGGGAGAAAAGAATAATCAGGCCTCCCTTGATCTATCACATAAGTAACACTTCAATCCTCCTGATCCACATGTGAAGATTTGCAAAGTTAAAGAAAAAACTTAAGAACAAATCCTCCTTCCTACAAACTACTTGAATAATCCTTAAAATTTAGCATATTTATTAGACACTGCCTTGAGAATATGGAAAGTCCTTTGATTAGCAGCTCCTTTTTTTTTTTCATGATCTGTCTCAAAATTAGGAAAAAAAGTCACAGTATTTTTTAAGCTAGGTGGTATCACAGTCTAAATACATCGATTCACAGGTTCAGAGACAGGAAGGAATCTGTCTATGGAATAAGCTTAGACGGGAATACTAGACTCAAAGTAGAAGTTCTAATCAAAGAAACACTGTGAGCTTGCCTAAAGATGAATCAAGCTCCCACTGTACCTGGTGCCCCAAAATCAAAATGCTGGGGTAAGCATCAAGGATAGTAGAGATACATACAGTAACAGTAGAGATATATATCCAGGGGAATAACATCTGCAAACAGAATGTGATGCTCTGAGGAAGAAGGGGAGCTAAGGCAGTATATATGAGAAGAGTAGTGGAGGAATTTGGTTTTATGAGAGAAGTTTTCCTCTGAAGAAATACTATATGACTTGAGATATGAACAATGAGCAGGAAAGTAGATTAAAAAGGTAGCTGATAGGACCAGCAAGATCACTCAGCAGACTTAAGTGCTTGCTTTGGCAAGCACAGGGCCAGCGTTCAATCCCCAATTCCATATGCTGCAGTGGTCCTGCTCCCCAGGCACGCTAAGCCAGCAGTGACTAAGTACAGGGGTGGGGGGGGGGGGGGGGGTGTAGTACATGCCTGTAATTTCAGTGCTGGTGTGTAGTAAGACCCTGTACCAAATACATAAATGGAAACAAACAAAAAAAAATAGCTGATGGAAAAGTAAATAAAGAAGACAGTATTCCAAGGATGTAGAGAGAGTATCACATAGAAATTTTGAGACAAAAGGGCCAGCATGGACAAAATGCCACAGAACACAGCAAGAAACATGCTGATGAGGTCGACAGAGTCCAAGCCATAGAGGACAGGCAGGAATTTCGGCTCATGCTTTAGAAGCAACAGTAAGCCATTTCAGTGTTCCATCAGAATATGCTCAGTGCTGCAGTTTGAAGTCATCACAGAGCTGTTTGGTCCTTGAAGAATGGACTAGGACTATTCAGCATAAATGCAAATAATGGGCCAGTATTGCAGCTACAGCAGTGGTTCAGGGAAGAGAAGATGACAGCTTGAACTACGGAAGGAGAAGTGGAGAACTAGGTAAGGGCAAAAGATATAAATCACAATGGGTGATTACCCTGTTGGAAAACAGAGGGGAAGTCAACCTGGCAGAATTTCAGCAGAAAAACTTGAGGTGACTGGGACAAAATGAAGCTCAGCAATAGATCTAGAAAGTGGAAATAAGTCAGGGGAAAATGGGGGAGACCTACTATTCAGTTTTGGTATCAATGTCATTCCTTAAGCTAGGGTAAAAAGGATAAGGAACGAAATGATCTTTTCCACCATATTCTTTGAAGTGTTGGGTTATGGAAACCATTAGCATATCAGTCAGTTCAAGTATAAGTCACTCAAGGAAGAGGTTCGAGAGATATGGCTCAGTGGTAAAGCCCTTGATCAGTGTGTAAGACCCGGGGTTTGATCTCCAACCCCCTCAAAATGAAAAACGTTGAAGACACAGAGTAGTACATACTATGGAGATAAAAATACTTGAGAAGTAGCTTTTGCCTTTAGTGACTCCACTGTTACAGGAGGAATCTACAGATCACACTTTAGTAGATGCAGATTTTGCATTCCAAGTTGCATCACAGTGAGGGAAAACAGGACACAGTGGTGGCTGAAAGGGGATAGAGGGAAAAATATGCTCGGATGAATGTGACTTTTACTTCAGCCAACTTCTGGAGGTTTTCTCCAGACAGGAAAATACACTGGTCAGGAATGTCTTAGGCACCAAAGGAAAAGCAGAAACTCACAGGTTCAGGTTAGTCAGGGTATTAGAACCTGTCGCCCTATACGAGAGTAAAATTATTTATAAATGAAACATAACATCACAGAGGCAGTAAGGATCGGTGGACTCTGGAAATCACAAACAGGCACTGAGCTCATTATTACTAAATCACAACTTAGATAAACGATTCCTTATAAAAATAACTGCTAGTATGCCCACGCTTATAAGAAAAGAGGCTCGGGTGGTGGCACAAGTCTGTAATCCCAGCACCCAGGAAGCTGAGGCAGAAGGATCTCCAGGAGTTCAGAGGCCAGCCTGAGCTACACAGCAGACCTTGTCTCAAAAAAGCAAAAATATACAAGAACAAAAACAATAAAAAGATTCCAAGAAACACCTGATATACAAAGAAAAAATAGGTATATCTATTCACAGCCACTCCTCAAACCCACAGGCATGCTCAGAAGGCTGCTGATAGATTTTGTTGAGTTGACATTTGCAAAATTACTATACTTGAAACTCCCAAAGTAGCAAATGAATGAATTAAGCAAGGAGATGTTCAATTATAAGGGACTTTAAAAACTAAGGAAAAGAACTAAAAAAACTAAGGAAAAGAACTAAGAGCTGGCTGGTAACATCGTTTTCACTCAAAGTTTGCTATACCTTTCGGAGCTCAGAGGGTTCATTTTCAAAGGTTTCACTTTTGACACCTAATAATAAGGAAGAAATTTCTGTCCTAATCCCAGAAAAACTATTTCTGATATGTTATTCAAAGATGTATATATTTATATAGAGAAAATCAAAATCAAAGATATAATTTTTATGATGGCAAAATATGCAATTTCACTGTTTCAAAATCCCACCTTAAACTGGGAGGAGAAAGTTTACCTAACAACCGGAACATTTATAAAGACTAAAATAGGCCCTTGCTCAAAATAACATGCACCCACTGTACGTGAGCAATACTACAGGTCAAATTTCTATAACCTGAACCCTGCTTTCAAAATTATGCTCACTCAAGTCAATGTTACAAGTATCTGCCATTTCCCTACAGCTGTCTCAACTGTAAACAACATTTAAAAGGCAGAAGAGTTCCATCTGTCTAACTGGAATACTCAACACAGACTAATCTTTAACTTAGGGGGAGTTACATTTGAAAATGAAGTCCTACATTTTGCTTACAAATGTTGTGAAAAACAATGACAACTGCTAAAGCAGGAATGCACAATGGTGTCCCTGAATGCATAATTCCCTATTAAAATTCAGTGTATATAAAGACTAGTAGTCATCTAAAGTACACACAGACCACCACAAACACTATAGAAAGTAAATCATTCAAAGGCTAAGCCCAAAGGAGAGGGGTGGGAGGAGAGAAACTCAAAAAAAGATCACTGACTATCCAGACAGGCAGGTATTCAGCCATTTAAAATGCTTAGAAAACTTTGCTAACAAAGAGGAAATGTTTGCAAGTCCAAGGCCAGCCTGGGCTACAAAAGTGAGCTCAAGGCCAGCCTGAAGTGCACAGCGAGACCCTGTCTCAAAAAGACCAAAAAATAAAAAATAAAAAATAAAAAATAAAAAAAAGGCAGACAGAAAACTCTATTTTAAATCCATTTTAATTGCAGTAGTAGGAAAAAATACAGGAAACATAAAATTAAAATTAGATCAGCAACTGAACTAAATGAGAAGAATGCAAGGGTCCAATACATATCCTCTTAACTTCACATCACTCACAAAATCCACACATCAACTCCACAAAACCTGAAGAAAAAAAAGACTTCCACATCAAAGCAGGGATGAAAAGAAGAGCAAGCCACAGTGAGAAAAAGTATGAGTGAGTTTAAGTCCCCCTAGTCTTTTGTCAAGTGTCAAGAGATTGACCTATGTCAACAACCACTCTCACTGCCCATGGAGATATAGCATTGCTGGTCTAGGGAGGGGGCAGCTGTATGCCAAGGAAGGCAGGGTGTAGAGGACCAAATGTTGCATAGGCGTGGCCAACTTTAGGCAGGGCCTCTCCCCTCCCAAAGATTATTGTAGATGGATCACCGCTGTAGTCAGGAGATCCTGGTACTAGGTTTTGCTGAGTCCCACTGTGACACTGAGCTACTTGCATAATCCCTGAGCTTGGTTTTCATATCTAAAATGATGAATAAATCACCTGCATCTACAAGTGACGATGGGACATTGACTTTGATCTTGACCAGAAAGGAGGAAATATCACCCCAAAGCCGATTTAGGGGAAAAAAAGAGCTCTCTATCTCTGACTCCTGCTTGTCCCATTATTGAAACTAAACTTCTAACCATCTGCACTCTGTAGTGAGGTGGGGGAAAGCTGCCAAAAATGACAGGAGACCATCAGTTTGCTTTAATACCCTCAGCTGTTGCCAAAGAATCTCTCCAGTTTTTATAATCATAACACAAACAGAAATATAAAGAGTCACAAGGCAAAGTTGGATTGTAGATTATTTCTTCCTTCCTAGCTGTACTGTCTGAAGTTTATACCCGAGTATTCATTACAGCTAACTAGTGGGGGGGGGGGGGGAATGCGGGGTTGCCAAGCCATGGAGACACGGAAGCAGCCCTAATTTACAAAGCCATTTCTCCCTCTTACAAGAGCATGCTCACGGACACAAAGACAGCAAAGAAGAGTGAGTTCTCTCACGTAGGTCACTCCAGAATGCTTTTATTTTTTTCCCTATATGTCATTTCTCCAAAAGATTCTTACAAACTGTTTACATGACTCAACTCTGGCTACTCTACTGTGTATTAATATTTTCCTGCTGTTTACCTCATTAAATAAAATTTTAAAACAATACAAACATAATAGAAAGTTATCTAATGTTTATCCTAGATTCTATTTCTGGTATGTAGCTAACTATAGCCTCTGGATCTAAGTTTCTTCAACCAATTCAGAAAAGGCTACACGACCTCTAAGGTTCCATTCAGTTCAATAATCCTGCTAATGACTACACTGAAACATCCAGGCTTGTATGTGCCACTGTACTCAGCAAAGCTGGCTTTCATGACTCAGCCCTGGTGACCCTGTTGATGCATTCAAATACATACATGCGCCTTCTAGGTGAGGACTAACACCAACTACTGAAAGGTGACACTACTGCCCTCAATTTGTGAGTCCTGATATTTATGGCATCCAGATACAGCCTTTATAATACCAAATGCATCGGTTAGTGGCACTCTAGGATGCTTGTTAAAATTCTGCAGCAGAAACTAAAGTAGATTTAAATAAACGGAAAGACAACTTGTATTCGTGGACTGAAAGACGTAATTGTTAAAATGGCAACCGTTCCCCAAACAATTCAGATTAAACTCTATCCCTATTAAAATTCTAATGGTCTCTTTTACAAAGATAGAAACTGATACTGAAGTTCACATAGAACTGTAACAGGTCCTAAATAGCCAAAAACACTGAAAAAGAACAAAGTTTGAAGACTCATGCTTTCCAACACTGTACTTAACACAAGGCTATAGTAATCAGAAGTATGAAAATATAGTGTCACCATAAGCTAGACAGAGTCCACCAAAGCATGTGTACACAGCCCTAGAGGCTGTCGTATATCACAGAAAACACACTATCCTGCCCATCCTTAGAGAAAAAACTGAAGGTGTGTGTGCAATAATTTGACAGTCCAGGTTACCCAAACAATAGTTCATGATGCTAATAAATGTTGAAGCTAATGGCTACCACTTTGGGCACCTCTTGTAATTGCAAAGGCCAAACGCTCATCTGTATTTATCTCATGATGTTCCAAAGAATTTAGTAATGGCTGGAGAGATAGCTCAGTGGTCTAAATGCCTGCCTAGCAAGTGCCAAGGACCCAGGTTCAATCCCCAGTACTGCATTTTGTACCAACCCCATGCGATGCTGACCACTAAAACTGGGCATGGTGGCACATGCCTGAATCCCAGTGTTGGGGAGGCCGAGACAGGAGGATCAACACTACAAGTCTGTGTAGCGAGACCCGATACCAAATAAATAAATAACTAAATAAAAGATTTTTTAGAAAAAGAATTTAGTAATAACATATTCATAAAGGTTTTTCTTTTTCTGAAATGTATATAGATATATCTTTGGCAGACTCCATATAAACCAATAGTATAGATATGAGTACCAAAACAACCCACATATTTATACCCAAGTGATTTTTTTTTAAAGTTTCTTGGTACAACTCAGCTATACATAATGATCCCACCAACATAGGAAACTTGTCCCTGTAAATGATGTATCTCACATCCTCTTTTATTCACAACTCCCTCCCTTCTCTTCAACCCTTCTTCCCCTCCTTATTTACAAAGCTTTGTTTTCATTTTATTCTCTTCCCTTCCCCCCCGCCCTGCTCCCCTTCACTTTTGAACGATTTCTTCCTATTTCATAGTCTATTACATATTTTGGTTCTTATTTACATTTTCAGTTTCTCACACCAACAAAGTATCTACACGTGTGCTGATTTATTTCATGTATGAGTAAGGTATCAAGATCTGTCCATTTAGCTAGAAATGTCTTGAGTTTATCCCTCTTTATGGCTGAGTACTACTCCACTATAAAATCTTTTTATTCATTCACCAATTGATGGTTTCTAGGATTATTTCCAAGATTTAGCGATTACAAACTGTGCTGCAATAAACATGAATGTGCATACACTGCTGAGGCATGATGATTTGAATTCTTTTGGGAAGATACCAAGAAGGAGAATACCTGAATCAAAAGGGATTCTCATTCTAGTTTTTTGAGGAACCTCCACACTGATTTCCACAGTGGTTGCACCAGTCTACACTTCTACTGTGAAGAAGGCCTCTTTTCTCCCTAAAGCCTCACTAACATTATTAGACGATTTCATGACAGTCTTTTTTTTTTGAGATAGAATCTCAGCATCCTTTTAACGTGCATATCTCCAATGATCAGTGATGTCGAACATTTTTCATACATTTACCTGCCATTTGTTCCTCCTCTGAGAAGTGTCTATGCATCTCAGATGCCCATTTCTGGACTGGGTTTTTAAATTTGGGGGGGGTTTGACTTGATTTTTGAGAAGGATGTGAAGCATTTATTTGAATGCTGCTAGGGCAGAAAGATAATCCACATTGAAGTGAATGAAAATGGTCCCCTAACTAACACCATATGCAAAATTAAGTCAAAATGGATCAACAACCTAAATATAAGAACGCAAACAATAAAGCTTCTAAAAGAAAATATTGTGATAAATCTTCATGTCTTGGTATTTGGCAATAGATTCTTCCTTAGATGGGGCACCAAAAGCATGAATGACTAAAGAAAAAATCTGGAACTCACCCAAAAAACAAAAAAGGGCTAATCAAACTTGGCTTCAAAGGACATTATTGAGAAAGTGAAGCTGGACATGGTGGCACATGCCTGTACTCCCTAAACTCTGGGAAGTTAAGGCAGGAGGGCTGTTACATAGGACACCTGCCTTACATCTCAGTAAGACCCTGCCTCAAAATAAAAATTTACCTCCCCTCAGCCACCGCTGCTGCCTCCTTCTACTGCTCTTGGTGCTGCCTGTGTGCTTGTTTGGTGCGGACCTGGTACCTCTTTTGTAAAGTGGCAGCTAAGAAGACTCGGGCGTTCGCTTTGGCCAATGAAAAGCCCAAGGAAGGAGTTAAGACTGAGAACAACGAACACATTAATTTGAAGGTGGCAGGGCAGGATGGTTCTGTGGCACAGTTTAAGATTAAGAAGCATACACCATTTAGTAAACTAATGAAACCCTATTGTCAATGAGGCAGATAAGATTCTGATTTGATGGACAGCCAATCAATGAAACAGACACACCTGCAGAGCTGGAAATAGAGGCTAAAGATACAATTGATGTGTTCCAGGAGCAGACAGGAGGTGTCTACTAAAAGGGGAACTTGCAACAACTCCAGAACTCTGTTCTTACAGATCAAGAATATATTCTCAATTAGCAAACTGCAATTTGGTTCCACCACATCCTAACTACTACAGTATAGTTTCTCTGTTCTTTCATTTACCCCTTCCCCATTCCTTTATTGTACATAAAGTATCTGGTGTACGTGCACAAGCATATTGTTTTTTTTTTTTTTTTTAACTAAATGGCCAATGATATGTTTTGATTGACATCAAATGGAGATAGGATGGGGAATGATTGGTTCTGTGAAAATAATCCTCATTCTCCATTAGTGGCATGCTCATCAGCTCTTATCTTTATAGTCCAGTAAGTTATTTTGTTCTCACTGTTTTAACAGAAAAGACAGCAACATAAAATTCCTTGCATAACTTGTTTGATTGGAGAATTTTAATGTTTTTCATTTATCATTGTAAAACCAACGACAATTTTATAACTTTTTTATATGGAGCTGTTTCATGTAGGGCAATCTGTCTTTAAGTAGGAGTAAATTACTCTTTATAAAAAAGAAGAATCCTAGATAGCTTTCCCTTTAAGTCAAGTGTCTTGTTTAAATAAACTTGTTTAAAAATAAAAAATAAAAAAATAAAAAATTTAGCAAGGAATGCTGAGGCTGTAAAGGCCCAGTGTTCAAATTCTAGTATCACAAGAAAAAAGAAAAAAGACAACTTAAAGAACAGAATATATTAGTAAATCATGTACCTATAAGCTGTATAGTATCCAGAACAACAATGATCTCTTATGACTCAGTAACAACAAAACCCAATTCAAAAATGGGTGAAGGACTTGGATAGACACAAGTCCAACGAAAATACACAAATGGTTCCAAGCACATGCAAAGATATACATCATTAATAACTAAGAAAATATACATCAAAGCTACCATGAGATACCACTTCACATTTACCATGTGGACTGGTAATATAAAACACTGTAGTCATTATGGAAATATTTTGGTGGCTCTTTAAGAAGTTAAACATTAAGATTACCATATGCTCTAGCAACTTTACTTCTAGGTGTATATATACAACCAAGAGAAATGAAAATATATGTCCACACAAAAGTTTGTATATAAGTGTCTACAACATCGCTAGTAACAACCAAGCAGCAAAATTCAAATGTCCATTAACAGAAAATTCATTAATAAATGGCAAAACCACGTAACTATTATGTTAGTAATACTTACTCATAAATAAGAGTAAATGGCCAGGACATAGCTTAGCAGCATAAAGTGTCTGCCTGGCAAGGGCAAGATCCCAAGTTTGATCGCTGGTACCAATAAAAAGATAATACTGTGAGTCTGTTAAATGCCACTAAAGTGTATACTCTTTAAGACGATTAGAGTTATACTAATTTCACCTCAATCAACCAATAAATCTGCATCTAGGAATACATAACTTCCAGAGCTCTTCCCTGAGTGTCATATAATTGCTGTGCCTCAATATGCTATAGGTTTACTTACCACAGGTAGGGTGGTCCCTTGCCAGTTATAGATCATTAATAGATACCACGAGCACAATGCAAAAAACTGATATACATACCTGGAGAAATTACACATACATGACGTTTCTGAAATATTTTAAATGCTTGTACAAACAGACCTCCCCACTTTTTTAATTTTATGGCTGTGACTGACATAACCATACCATGCTTTATCCAAACTAACAACAAAGATATTCTGTTCAACCAACTCAGGTTAAGGTTTTTGAGCTCAAGTAGTCACTTGGATAATTTTATTTGTTACAAAAATAAAATTTGTGTTTTGATCTGAGAAATTAACTTTCTAAGGCTTTTCTGGTATCTTTGGCCTTTATCTTTCTGAATCATCTTACAAGCTGGGCATAGTGGTACATTCCCCAGAGCCCCAGCTACTTTGGTGGCTGAGGCAGAGGGACCCTTGAGTTCAAGGCCAACCTGGGCAACACAGCCAGACCCTTTCTCTAAAAACTGGAAAACACGAAGTGGGGAGGGGAAAGGAAAAAAAAAAGGAAAGCCCAGTGTGGTGGTGCATGCCTGTAATTCCTAGAGACGATAAAGCAGGATGATTACAAGTTCAAGGCCAGCCTGAGCTACGTAGTGGAAAGAAGAAGGAAGAAGAAGGAAGAGGAAGAAGAAGAGGAGGAAGAAAGACTGGTGCTATAACTCAACAACAGAGCACTTGTTTTGACTGTCACTATTGCAAAGAACAAAAATAAAACAAACGCCAAAGTTTTTATCACCTTCTTCTAGAGCTCCCACACTACATACCTTATCTCTGGATTGTTATTTGCTTGCTTTTCTGTTGCTAGTTGTGTATAACAAACTATTATAAACAGATTTTCAGCAGCTTTCTTTCTCATCATGCCCTAAGTTTAAGGCAAAGCTAGTAATAGGCCAATGTCAATCATCACACCCAGAAGAAAAGTCAAGTGTAAAGATAAAAGGTTATTATCTCAAAATGAACCACAATTCTACTTAGAGCAGAACAGTAAAGAAAATATGTAAGAGTTTCTATCAAACAGTCTAACATAATCTTTATAACCTTACTAACATACCCTTTAGAACAAGTCAGATTTGTTAAACCACTAATGCAATCTAAAAATAATTTTTTAACAAGAAAAAGTTACATGAAGTGATAAATTTCAGTCAGAATATTCACTGAGAAATACATTCCAGCACTGTAAGAGCCATCAATGAGCATGGTCTTGCTGAAGATACAGGGTTCACAAAGTGCCCATGCATTCAGTAATTTCCTTATACTTTCAATAAACAGCCGATCAAAGGCAGCACAACCTGCTCATTTTCATGCATCTACTGACTGGTACAGGTGCTGCTGACTCTGAATGTTCAAGTAGCCTCTTCGAGACCCTTATTGCCCAATGGTGGTCTCTATACCTCCTTTCAATGCCCTTTGTGGTTGTCTTTCTTTATATGGCTGTCTGGACCAGTCTGGCTGCTCCCCTTTTGTAATTATACTTCTCTCCTTCAACTGCTGTTTCCTTTTACAAAAAAAGGCTTTATTACCTGAGAGGAAGTTTGGATTCACTTTAAGCCACAATCAGAATGGTCAATTGTCTCTTTAATCTACATTATACAGTTACACGTTTTATGTTTATCTGTGCTGTTTAAACCAGAACAACTTCCTTGAAACACAATCTCTGTGAGCCTTAACTCCCACTCTTACATTCTAGGCTCTGCACCAACACATTCTGCAGCTCCAGGTTTAGGGGCCATAAAAATGTAACATAAAATTCTCAAGTAGAACAAAACAAAACAAAAAAAAAGATGCTTTTTAAAACAAAAAAAATTCAAAAAAAAAAATACAAATAAACCTAAATGTTAACAAATTAAAACTCAAGAAGTGGGGGGAAAACTTCCCCCAAAAATTCCCTATTTCAAAAAGTTCTAAGAAGTCCTTATTTTGGGCTTGCCGGTTAGCTCAGTTGTTTAAGCGCCTGTATGGGCAAAACCAGTGCAGCGCAGGAGACCACAGTTTGATCCCACCCTGAAGGCAGCTTGAGTCAGCCAAAGAAAAATACTTCTTAACTTTAAAAAAAAAAAGTTCCTTTTTTTTCCCTATTCTTTTTATTTTTGCGGTACTGGGAATGGAACTCTGAACGTTGTACTTGCCAGGCAGGTGCTTATGCTGCTGAGCTATATCGTCGGCCCAGAATTCCTTATTTTTATACATTGAAGGCAATGAGAAGATAAACATAAAAAAACTTAATTAGAATTGTGATCTGGTAGTTTAAAAATAAGGTCTGTAACCAAAATGAAGGTTAAAAACAATCGGTACACCCAACACACAATCCCAATCCACAAGAGACTTTTGGAGGATTTGGAGAAATTCAAAACACCAGCATCTCCTTTTGGGTTTTATCATCACCACAAACATGCTACAGTAAGACCATCCTACAATGTGATGTAAGAGAAAGCAAAAGTCTGAAGAACAGACTATTCACATTTTCAATAAGCATGGGAAAGAACTAAAGCTACCTCTTGATATCTCATGCTTCACCTAATCACTTATTTTTTAAATTGCTAATTTTGCTCTACTTTTATAATGTTTCTATCCAAGTGGCTGGAAGACATGGTTTGGGACAAGAATCTTCAGTTCAGAATCTGTGTTTCACAGTGCCAAGGCTCTTCTGTTCTCCTTAACCATGGGGATTCATGCCCATGCCACTCCACTGAATGAACTAGCAGGGGAGTGTGAACAGAAAAGTACAGAACACAGCCAAATCTCTGATCTATTTCTATACCTTCACATGGTACCCAGCAAACTGGTTCTACAGAAACCAGCATGATTCTTAAATAGGGATGACAAAACAAAGAGTTAACCAGCTCTACCAACAGTCTCCTTCCCGAAGACTCTGTCTATGGTCATTTGCTATGTTCCACCCAACAACAGCTGCTCATGATAATCCATGTCTGACAGATCAGAGAAAGCCCTTAATGTGTTGCCAAGGGGCAGTTCAGCAGATGGCATGGTGACTTACAACCAGAATCATTAATTACACTCTCTTATTAGTCCCAGGGCACAGTGCTGAAAATGCTCCCTCAGTGAATGATGAGCATTTCAGATAAATGACCGTCTGGTACAGCCTGTGAAACTCCCTTTAGGATTTCTGGTCAGTGCCCACTTCTACATCCAAGCCACAATAGTTTCAGGGCTATTTTCCATATTCAAGCTGGGTAGGAATATGAAGTCCCTAGTACCACTACCTCATAATCAGCACAGGTAGGGATACAGAAGTGCTTAAGACAGGTGACCCTGTGATGACAAACACACAATCTCAGTCTGAGCTAACTCAAGTGTTCCCCCACTTAGGGCCAGAAAACAAGTTCCTGAGCTTGGGGGAAGGGTAGGCTTTCTTGCTCCTATATCTACTGACTGGGCTTTAAGAAGTACATCTTATAACAGAATGTGGTTGATTCTCCAACTCAGATCTGTCCTCCCTTCACAGAACAACTAGCTAAAATTCTACATACCCCCCTCCCCCCGCCAGGCTTGCGTGGCATGTGGTACTGGGGATTGAACCGCAGTCTCCTAAGCTTGCCTAAGCAGGTATTTTAGATCACTGAGCTATCTCATTGGCCCTACATATCTTTTTGTTTTGTTTTGTTTTTGGTATTTTTGAGACAGGGTCTTACTATGCAGTTCAGGCTGGCCTTGAGCTCACATTTGTAGCCCAGGCTGGTCTCGAACTCGCATCGATCCTCCTGCCTCAGCCTCCCAAGTGCTGGGACTATAGGCATACGCTACCATGCTCAGTGGCCCTACATATCTTTTTTTTTTTTTTTTTTTTTTTTTTTGCAGGACCAGGGTTCAAACTCATGACCTTGCACTTGCCAGGCAGGCACTTGTGCCACAGAGCTATCTCCCCAGCCCCCCTACATATCTTTTTAAAAGACAAAAGTAGATAGTTCTTTAAAAGGAAGCTTAGCCTTAGTGCCCCAGCACACTGAGCTGGCCAATGAGACCAGCACACGCCTATACTCCCAGCGCTGGGGAGGCTGAAAATAAGAGGATCACTACAAGTCCGAGCTGCATAGTGAGACCCTATACCAAATACACTGAGGGTGGGGCCGGGGGGGTGAGCTTAGCAGTTTGAGATAAGCAAAAATCCTCACATGTCCACCCTGCTGTCTCTGGTATCCCAAGACAGGATTCTAGTGCTGGCAACCTTATGGCACACACGCGATAACGGACTGTGTGTCTCCCTGAAAGCTCTAAAAGGTTCACCATTGCTGAACTTGACACTGAACTTAAACCAGGTACTTTAGAAGGGAGCCAAACAAGTACACAGTGACAAATGTTTCTGAACTCCCAAGGGCCCTCAGACTCATGTCCTCAGCTTAGGGTAAAAATGTGTGCCTTCTCAACAGCTTGAGAATCAGGCTCCATAAACATCATTGTGATACTTCAGAACTGACAGAACTTGAAGCAGATGACTTCTTGGCCTTATTAGCACTGATAGTCAGAAGTAAACCTTAAAACAACTCAAAAGAAATTTTAAATAATTTCCTATATATCACTATATATCATTCTTTAGCTTTGGTCTCCTTTCTCACTTTGATGTACAATTTTTTTTTAACATGAAGTAAAACTAACTCAGTTTTAAAGCCCTAAATACTGTGATTGAATTCACTATTTTCTACAATCCAATTTGTTCTTTCTTGAGCATATAAAACATGACTTTAATTTTTAACTAGGATCAAATAATCACAACGTAATGGGTGTTCCAATCTCATGAATTTATAAAAGATAAAAACATGTTAATTAATGCACAATAAAAAACTGTGAATGTGAGCTATAGAAAGAGAAACCTGGGGATCTGGTTCTGCTTTGCAATATACTCACTTCTAGCTTTTTCTCCTTTTCTGACAAAACATCTTTCTGGTTCTGGGTATACTCCACCAACATCCGAGCCAGCTGGCGCCGGTCTTCCAATTCTGCTGCCAGACGCCCATTATATTCTGCTAGTAACAGACATGCTTCATCTACTGTTTTTGAGAGACGTTCAGCTGCCTCTTTGTCTAAGTATAAATGAGACCAAAAAATAGAGACAACATGCAAATCACATAGGTACAATTGCAACCATTTCCGGGTGGAAGGTTTACAGTTTCTCTCTTATCACAGAGAGTCCAGGAATATGCCAGGACCTGTAGACAAACAATGAGTTGGCTGGCTAAGAAACCCAAAGGCTTTCGCTCTGAATTATCTGAAGTAGGATAATTATATAGGGAGGGAAACCTGGCAAATATTTTTAAATGTCTACTCCTGCAAAAGCTGTACAAACAAAACAGAGAAAATTTTTTTTTCTTCTTTTTTTCTCTTAGTACTGGGAATCAAACTCAGGACCTTGCATTTGCCAGGCAGGCACTGTACCACAGAAATATATGCCCAGCCTGAGAGGCAAATACTTAACATAGTATGTTAAATGATTTTTCTTGCCTTTATGAAGTTCAAATGTTTTGTTCATACTATTTTGTTAAGTATACTTTTTATATTCTTCTCAATAATAATAATAATAATAATAATAATAATAATAATAATAATAATAAAAAAAATACAAGCTTTCCTTTCTTGGGTGGGTAAACCAAAACAAAAATAAATAAAAAGCTACAGGACAGGTTCAACATGTGGTCAGATGAGCTGAGACTCAAAGCAAGAACTTTAAAGAACCTATAATACTGTCTCTTCAACAATGTTAAGTCTTGAGCCTAAGTATAAGCTCTCTTCCTACTCCTTAGTACTTATTTCCTGAGGGAATACTGGTAGGATAACTGAAGGTGCCGTCAGCCTCAGATATACTTGTTGCACAAAGAGTGCTTCTTGAGTAGCCTTGACTTCCTTTATGTGAACACGTAGGAACTCAGAGAAGCAGCTGAATCAAGAGAAAAAGGGTTGGGGTGGAGAGAGTCCGCTGCAAGATAGAGGAATGGAAAGCCTATCCGTCTACAACGGAAAGAACACAGACCTCAAATCCTAGGTTGGAATCTCAAATCTCAAGATCCACTAACTGTTTCATTTTGAGCAACACATCTAACTTCTCAAAAGTTTTGTTCTCTTTATATGTAACATGGTGATATACATTCACCAATCTTCAAAGATCATTAAGAGTATGGTAACTAGCAGAGAGTACACTGTTAGATTAGTTAATACCTCATCCCTTCCATCCAACTTCTTATGCAGAAAGCTGTGAGTTGTTAATATTAGGGCAACATGACATGACCAAGTGTACACTTGGAATTCTTAAAATATTGAATCATCTATAGGCTTACCAATGTACAGTATATAAATCAAAAGCCCTGTATCATAATTATTTTCCTTGACAAAGTCATGAAACAGGCTAGGGAGATAGCTCCATGGCACAAGTGCCTGCCTGGCAAGTGCAAGGTTGTGAGTTTGAACCCCAGTCCCGCAAAAAAAAAAAAAAAAAAAAAAAAAACGAAGTCATGAAACATAAATTTTCTTTTAGAAAGTCATGCATTTAATGCCTATCTCCCCTCCACCCATACTGTTGCACATGCATACAATTTGTACTGTGTTATCAAAAAAAGTTTATTTAAGTTGCCAGAGGTTGTGGCATGTTGGCATTTTTGCAATAATTCTTAGAATCATTCTCAAGCTTTGGCTTTTCCAAGCATTTCTTTGTTCTGCATATCATTCATTTGCAAATCACAAGGTGGCAAAGCCCAAAGTCTATGCCTGCAGGCATTAGCACATCTTAGGGTTTGATGTCCTACAGAGGAAAACACATCAGTCCTGCCTTCACCTAGACCCTAGCTTCTCACCTGTTATTTTTTCCAATAGAGACACATCTTGCACTTCTTGGGGCAGAGAAGCAATTTTCTGTCGAACAGTTGCATCTCCTGATGCAGCATTTTCAAGATCCTGCAAAGCTTTAATTAGTTCTTCAGTCTATAAAATGAAAATACAAGGACATTCATTACGACACACAGAGTTCAAAGAAATTTGACTGGAGCTAAGTGAGGTAAAAGTAAAATTCTAAACTGCCCTCTCCTGACTTCTACCAAAAATTGTTCTTAGTTCCAGAATTTATACAGAAGTCAATGATACAGACTGTAAGGGGGGGAATGTACAAAATTAATTTTTCTAGAACATAATGTGAATAAAATTTCATATAACTGAAAGCACATGTGTATACACACACAGTGTGTTGTCTTATTAAATTCTTGAATTTACTTTTGAAATGACTATCACCCCCTCTGTATTAAATGTGTAAAATTCATTAACTAGAAAGGAGGGAAAACAAGGAAAGCAAATTAAGAATGCACAGTCTACATATTCCAGTATCAAGAGATTTATTACATTGTCAGAAAAAAACAGAATGCTGAGCTGACAAGTAAACCAGTCCATAATGACTACAGATGGTTAACTCCATTATTCTGGAAGGTGATAGCGAAAGCTATTCTCTTTTAAAGTTTTTAGGTGCAGATATATGACCTCAAACTCCTATCCTTAACACCCAGGCTAATCATCATTTTCACATAATACAAACTAGACAGGCTTCTACTTTCATAAGCTTTGAACACACCTATGTATAACAAGCAAAAATATGAGGCATTGTGAGCCAGTGAAAAGGGAACAGGCTCTGAACTGGATTTAAATTAAGATATCAGGCCGAGGTACTTTGTCTGCCTGTCTCATTCATTCATTCATTCATTCATTCATTCATTTATTTATTTATTTATATATTTTTTTTTTTTTTTGCAGAACCAGGGATTGAACTCATGCTCTACTGAGCTATCTCCCCAGACCCCTAGTCTGTCTTCTTGAGCCTCATCTTCTTTTACCATAAAGAGATGAAATAGGGCAACCACAGACTTCATAAGCTAACTTGACTAATAAAGAGCTAAATCATACAAATACTTGATTAAAAAGTTTTATTACACAGGTTACAGTGCAGCAAGCTTGTTATTGACAGAGACCGTCCTTAGATATTAATGAGCTATTTACTTATAAAACAAACCACAAAGCTACTAGAGACAAACCAACAAAGACTTTTGAGTATCTTTACAATATTATCTATTCCTTTCACAAGAATCTATTTTTAACAATATTTTTAATTTCTGGGAGTGGAAGAAAAAATCCAAGTACTTCATAAAATGTAAACACATCCCCAAGTCATGGCATGCAAGCTTCTATGGGTGTCTCTTGTATCCTCTGCCAAAAGCCAACCTCTGCAGACTCCATACAACTGGTCACTGGCGCCACCTGGTGGCCACCATCTTCAACTAGCAGAACTTCGAGCCACTTTGCACTACTCTCTCTAGGGGTCAAACATACCAAGAGGGGTCCTGCAGAAGGATCTTGGGGAGAATAGCTTCCAGGGTAGTCATCATCCTCCTCCTCTTGTATTTGCTGAAAAGTTCGCTTTAGAGATTTCTTCTCCTCTGTTGCTAGAAGAAAGGAAAATGATAAATTTGAGTCACATACTCCACATGTAGTCAAATGCTACACACAATGGAACACATGTAAAAACAGAGCAGAAGGTGTTCATTTTCAGAGATGACCTAACATTAATTGTTATGCCACTTAATTTAAATTGGTTGTAGCTCCCCACACATTACCAAAGAGTCAGAAAGGTCTTGATCTGTCACCTCAAACTGACTCTGGAAAAATATTGAAAACAACCATCTAAAAGCAAAACACACCAAGTTATCCTATTTAATTAAAAACACCGTATCTTTAGGAGAAGTACAATGGTAAGAAACTCATCAAATAGGATTTATTAAGAACACACTGCACATAAAACTAGATTATTTTAGCCTAAGGAAATGGCCCAGTGGAGTAAGTGCTTGCCTGGCAAACACAAGGTCCTGAGTTTAATCCCTGGTACCACCAAAAAAAAAAAAAAAGATATTTTATGGTTTCCAAAGATTACTTCAGAAAATAAATATCTGAGAGAAGGGCCAGCCTGATACCTCAACAAACTAAAGCACCTACTTAGGTAGAGTGCAGCAGCTGGGGTCTGATACCCAGTGCACCATCCTGGCCCTGCCCATGGGGCCTGATGACAGGGCAATTGAGACTGTGTGTGGTGGTGCATGCCTGTAATCCTAGCACTTGGGAGGCTGAACACAGGTGGATCACTAAGAGTCCAATCTACGTAGTGAGACCCTGTCGACCCTGTCCTAAATACAGGATAAATAATTATCTGAGAGAATTCATCAATAAAACTGTGTCACAGATTTTAAATACTGTACAAATACCTTTTAAAATAAAAAACCCTAATTATACCTTGAAATGAAAAATAACCATTACTGAAAAATATGACTGATACTCCCGGAAGAAATTATGTAAGTTATTATTTTTGTTTTGTTTTGCGGAACCAGGGACTGAACTCAGGTCCTTGAGCTATCTCTCCAGCTCTATTATTTTTAATTTAACTACAAGTTACCTTTGGTCACAGGTTGAAGCTCATAGGTTACCTTTTTATTATCTGTACCTTATATTTTTTTTATATTGCTATAACAAATATGTTACTTCTATAATCACTCCTAGTGTATCAAATTGGACAGTAGAAAATAAATGCCAAAACAACTGGGAAATAAATCAAAATGATGGCTTCTGGGCTAGAAAGTAAGGAAATACTATGCACCTAATATGTATAAGGTACTGCGAAAGCCTACTTATTCATTTAATCTTTCCAACAACTCTAAGATGTAGTATTTCCACTCCACAGGTGAGGAAATAAAAAGCTGGGGGAGTTAAAATAACTGCAAAGCATGCTCTAAAACTTGTGTTTTCACTGGACTGAAATTCTGAAGCATAAGTACGCTCTTCACCTGTCAAAAAAGGGAGGACACCAGGCACTCTTCAGAACTTTGTAAGTTAGACAAGGAATAACCCATGAAGAACATACACTTTTCACTGAAACAGTTTCTTCTGGAGCAAGTACATGGCTCTTATTTTCTACCTTACACATTAACTGACCAAACTACAATGCAGCCAAGTCAACAGCATGAATCTTTTTTTTCTTTTTGAGATAAGTCTCACTCTGCAGTTCAGGCTGGCTTTGAATTCACATTGTAGCCCACAATGGACTTCAATTTGCAATGACTGTCCTCTTTCAGTCTCCTGAGTGCTAGAATTAGAGGCAAGCGCCACCATGCTCCATTATCATATTTTTTAATATTTTGTTTGTTCTATTAAAAAAACAACAATATTGTAATACTAGTAGTTCTTGCTTTGCATGACTCTATTATGTGTAGATTAGTTATCACTGTTAACATGCTTCCTCATTTCCCAGTGTAAGTCCACATGACAAGTAATAAAAATGAATAAAAGAAATAGGTCATAAAGATCAAAGTATCACAAAACAAAACAAAACAAAAACCTAAAACAAAAGCTAGTGGTGGAAGTGAAATTCCAGGGGCACAAAAATGAAGTTACAAAAAAGACTGAACCTCAGCCACAAGAATTTAGTGAAAGGGATAAGGGACTCAGCAGCATAGCGACTGCCTGGCAAGTGCAAGGTTCTGAGTTTGGTTTCCGGTATACACACACACACACACACACACAGAGCAGTGATAGTAATGAAAAGAATGACACCATCCTAAGGGAAGAATACTGACAAAAAAAGTCATAACAAAGGAACTCTCAGGGATATTTTCTAACACTGAGAGCACCAGGGATAAAATATTGGCAGTGAAGTTACTCACTAAGGCCCAGGAAAGATCCTTGCCCTGTATCATGAGCTCTAGTAACTAGAGGCAAGTATTCATTGTTCAACTCTTTAATAAATTAGTTACAAAGAAAACACATTAACCTTCAATGTTTCTAATTCTTTGTTATTAATAAAACTGTCATACTGTTTTGTGTTTCCCTATACGTTAGTGAAAAGTGAGTTTTCAATTTTAGTAACAAAAGAACTACAAAACAATTTTAATTTTCTTCATTAAGTTCACTATGTACAGTTTCAGTGTGCATAGTCATCTTTAATCTTACGCTACCAGGCAAAGCAAAAGTTGTATGTATGTATGTTTGTATGCATGCATTTATTTATTTAGTGTTTAGTACAGGGTCTACAGGGTCTCACTATACAGATCGGACTCTTAGTGATCCTCCTGTTTTTTAGCCTCCCAAGCACTGGGATAACAGGTGCACACCACCACGCCCAGTGTAGTCTCTACTGCCAGCTCAGCACACTCCAGGGGGCGGGGCCAGCACAGCATGCCCAGGATAGAACCCCAGTCCCTGCGTCTGCCTAAACAGGCACTTTAATGCACTGAGCTATCTAGCTGGCCTTGTATTTTTTAAATAGAAAACATACTTGAGGACAGCTTCCACATAAAATATGTAGCAGTACCTTGCACACAGCAGTTGCTTAATTAATGTTCTAGCCTGTGGTATGATCCACGTATTCAGTTGCTACAGCATCAAAGGCCATTACGATGTGAACAATGATCAAAATAAAATTTACATTGTTTTGTTTGCTTCTGAGGACACAGACAAGTGCTGAAAAAACTGTCAAATACAGTAAACTATATTCCAAAATCCTTCAATTTTCAAACTCTCACACAGAAATTATTATGAGTTATAAAAATTCAACCATTCATTTCCCCAGGAGCCTATGGATCACTGACTTTTGGCAATGGACGGCCTTAGATCAGCCTTTACTTTCTCCAGCTTTGTTCCCTGACTTCAACAGTCAAGGCTCACAGGCTTGTCTAAAGCCAGAGAGCTTGTTAGTTTAAACCTGGGTCCACAAACCAAAGCTTGCTGCTTCTTAACCAGAGATTCTTGTTACCACTTTATGCTGCCACTCACCCACAACACAAGACTCAAATCACACTGAGAAAAGACAATTGTAGGGCCATTTCTGTTCTTCACTAATGAAAGAAGATACAATAAGAGGTGTAAACCAATACCAGCCTACTTTTCCAGTTTACTCCTGGAAAATCTAATCTCCCGTTAAGATACACTCTATTATTATTAATCTGGTCTTCCTAAAGCTGAGCTGAGTAGCCCAAAGTGATTATACATTTCCCTCCTGAGTTCTAGCTCACCAATTACGGCATCATCCTGAGTAGCCCTGCAATTCCCACTGCACTTGGACCTCTCTTTTAAAGCATCTGGCCTTGCTGCTTTATATAAAGCTGCTGGCAAACTTTCCTCTTTGAGAGGAAATATCTCATTCCTTTACCTCCATTCACCTGAGGTTGGAAACTCCTGAAGGGAGAGGAGTCACAGGGCTTGGAAAAGTGTTTGTGGGATACAAAAAAATGGCATCATTACTACAAAGCTGGTAGGTATTAGGCCCTAAATTCTCAACTGGGTTAGACAGCCACTAAAAATAACTAGTAAATCTGTCAGTTACATTCTTATGTCAGAATTTTATTTGTTCAAATAAATTTGTGCTTGGACTCAAACCCATTGTCTCATATAGGTTGGGCTGAACTACTGACTTACGCCCCTAGCACTATTTCCATTTTTAATTCTAAAGTAAGGTCTTGTTCAGTTGTCCAGGTTGGTCTTGAACTTATAACTCCTACCTCAGCCTCCCAAGTAGCATGTACCACCACACCTGCCCTATTACATATTTAAATTTTATTTTACTTTTTTAGTGGTGCTGGGGATTGAACCTAGGTTTCACACATGCGAGGCAAGTGCTCCACTACTGAGATATGCCATCTACTCCCTACACTGAAATCTAAAATAAGTTTTCCACTATTAATTCTGACCACAGTATTTATACTCTTTTTTACTCACTCAAGCACTGTTTTAAAGAAGGGAAAACCTTATAGGTGGTCAATGTTGTCTGTCTTCGTATTTCTAGCTTCTGTTCTATCCCTCCACCTCATCCTTGCTTCTCTGAGACGTCTTCTATTTAGCTAAATTTCAAGTAACCCTGCTTACATAAGGACATGGCACACCTCTCACATACCTTGGGGTAGAGATTCCAGTATTATAGCAAGCTATACAACTAATCTAATTTTTTAAAAATATATTTATTTGATACAGGGTCTTGGTATGCAGTTTGGACTCATACTGATTGTCCTGTCTCAGCCTCCCAGCACTGGGATTACAGGTGTGCGCCACCACGCTGTTCTGGAGCTGGTATGGTGTGCCTGGGGTTTCAGGGCCAGCACAGCATGTGGTACCAGGGATCAAACCCAGGTCCTTGCGCTTGCCACGCAGACGTTTAGAACGCTGAGCTGTCTCCCCAGTCCAGCAAAACTAATCTCAAGGCAAAAAGCTGCCTGAAGTCTCGTCAATGACACCACAAAACAACTATCTACGTGCAAAGCTAGATCTTCTATAGAAGACACTTGAAAATTTCTGGGACATAAAAAACAAACAAAAACTAACACTTGAGACATTGTATTACTTTTAGAAAACGCATCAGGTAGTACTGTTGGCAACAGTTCCCTCACTGTCTCCTTCCTACAAAATAAAGTTTTTAAAAAAAACATTAGATTTTACTTGTGGGAAGAAAAGAGGCTGTAACAAAGAAAGGGTTAACACTTGGACAGTTTTAAAAAGCAATCTGGGGGCTGGTGAGACAGCCCAGTGGTCTAGAGCGCCTGCTTAGGTAAAAAGCAATCTTCCCACATCACTTCAGTGAACTGAGCAATGAAATCCATATTAGAACCTAGGGTGGCTGGGCCAGGAGCTTATTTTCTTAATGATTTCCAGGCTTGCACAAAATACAGGGGACTGAAAATACTAAGTCTGCTTCTAATTGAACTGACTTATGTATTGACACTCTGAATATCAGATACTAGAAATGAGAGGCATAGCTGCATGTCAAATAATCCTCATCACAACTCTGACTTATTACTATTAACAGCCATACTAGGTCACACAGCTTTACAAATGACAGAGATGGAATTCATATTCTGGAAATCTGAACATCTAAACTTCACTGGGGTTTAGGCAAGCTGAGTACCTACTCATCAATTCATGCCATAATTCAAGTCCATTAAATCCATGTGCTCTCTGGAAAAAGAATAGTGCAAATAACATCAGGCTTAAAGTCACATGTACCAGGGTTTGAAATCACCACTCATGAACTATCGCTCCTTGGACAAAATCACTATACCTTTTTGAGCCTTCCTATCCTCATCTGACATAAAACCTCATCTGACATAATAACAAACTCAAACAATAATTTTAAGGTCTAAAATAATACATAAGCAGGCAGCAGAGAAGCTAGTATACAACTGGTGCTCAATTAATGCTGGTTCCTATGCAGCTATCTTTATTTCCTAAAGCATTCCACAACTGCACAATACTATGTGATACATGTATGATTAAAGTAAATAATAAACTTCTGTCCAATCAAGCAACAACTTTAGTATCTTCCAAAACAGTAGCAACTTTAGGATACCTGAGCTTTGCACTTGGAGCTGGGTATATAAAAACTAAAGACATCAATAGTTCTTGAAACAAAATCCTGAGCTTATCCATGCTCCCATGTTACAAGAACCGACAAAGCTCCAAAGGAAATTTTTATTTCAAAAATAAACTCTATATAAAACTGCTTAAAGATAAAAGAATTGCCCAGGAATTAAAGCTGGAATATAAAGGACTATCCAAACTCGAGAATAATTTTCTGGAGAACTCATCATTAATATTTAGAAAGGACTACAGTAAAGTATTCTAACTCAGGTCCAGAAGACAGGGGATGCAACCTTTTGATATGTTTTTATCTTAAAGACTAGCAAAAGAGAAACTATCTTCAGATTAACATTATCTTCCATACATTCTGCCTTTATTATTATTGTCTGTCTAGATCAAAGAAAAAAATTCAGAAATCCAACAGAACTATTTTCATTACTGCCACAAATTCTATTTGTGTGACAGCTCCCTGAATGTAGAACTATTTCTCATTCCTCTCTTGCTCTTTCCCACTGCACCTAATTTAGCTGTTTACTCAAATCACAGGTCCAGCAAACGCTTGAATTGAAATTCAACACTGACTTCAAGCATTCTTTTTCAGAGCTCACCTGTTTACCCAAAGGTGCTTTTAAAAATCAGCACTGTTTACTAAATGAACTGTAAGGTGGAGTGTGCAGCAAAGAATGCTGGATAATTCCCAAAGTTGTACAGAATAATCACCGCGAAAGGACACATTACTAACACTATCAGAATTTAAAGTAGGAAACATCTTGTTTTTCAAAAGCTACCACAAGAATGATCCTGGAATTACTTTTTAACAACTCCAAGTAAAACAACAATGACCCACAGTCTGAAAGCACTTATGTCATTCTTAGCCTCTAACCTTCAGTTTCAAAGGAAAATGACTGCAAAATTCATGTAATTTTAGAGCTAGCAGAGATCATGAAATGTATCCCATAAAGCAATGCTGAATTAATATCATCACACCTGCTAATTTCAGTAAAATCTACAGCAGCAGTGTGAACACAGTACTAGTGAATAAGGAATGGTTCCATGTGCCCAGATAAGCAAGAAAGATATGAAAGCAAGAGCAGCCTTCTTGCAGGATGCATCCACACAGCGAAAGGTGCAGAGGGTCATCTCAGACAGAAATAAGAACTACAGAAGAAGGGTGCATCCAGAGGGTGTGGCAATCAGTGTAGCCAAAGAACAGAGGGTCTATGAGGGAGAGCAGCCTGGTTCAGATCAGAAAGGTTCTTCTCTACTACTAGTACTTAGACTCAATCTTCCAGGTAATGAGTATATAGTAGTCAGATCCGATCTACAGCTTGGAAATATATGCCAACTAGAATTGGATCACAAGTAACCAGAAGTCAAATAACATATTCTTAAAGAGGAAAATTAAAAGTTCTTATAAATAATTTGGTAAAATTCACATATACTTGTAACCTCCTAAGATATCCTGGGACCAGTAAAGATCAAAATGAATTTTAGAAAACAATCTATCATAGCAAGAATATGTTCTAAACCACAATGGTACTTAACGAAACCAAGTTCTAGAAAAGCTTATCTCAGATCTGTGATAGTTAATAGCAGGGTTAGGATAAAGTATTGGTACAAAATCTTAGTACTGAATCACAATGCTGAAGAACTTTGTTTTCCTTTCCCTTGACAAGAAAGTCTTTGAAAGACAGAAGAGACCTAAGAAAAACATACAGCAAGTTAGGGAGTGAGAGAATGAACAGCATGAGTACTAGAACCAGGCTCGCACACCACGAGCACCACATAAATTCTCACCATCATTCATGATCATCTTTCTCTGAAGAATCATAAAATTGCTCGTGGTTCACAGCACCCCCATTGCAGCTTTTCATATTTGATTCGAAAGTAGGCAAAGACCAAGAGCTGTAAACATGTGGTGATGTTTCTACCTTTGGGGGGAGGGCTCTTGGAGTCCTCCATAGACAGCTTCAGCTGCTGTATGAACTCGCCGCCATACACACTTCTTTCTTGCCAGATGTTCAGCAATCTTTCTAAAGGTTTTTTACAGCCTTCATCTGCCTCTCTGCCCAGAAAAGATGAAAAGATACATGTAAGCTTAAGATCTTCTGTTTTTAGTTAGGACAGATTCACTTTTTAAAAAAGAAAACAAATGGCTAAATGATTTGATATTTAAAAACAGATGGAAAAGTAAAAGCACATATTATGTTACTTGGATATCCACACACTTGACCAGAAACTGCCTCTTCCTGTGGTGGATGGGGAAGACAGAGACATAATATCACAGAAAAGTTTCTTCTCCTTTAAAAGATGAGGCAAGCAGTGGAAAAAGCCAATGGATGACTTTTACAGAGAGTAATCAAAAGTTGAGAATATTAATGGTGACAACTTGCTTCTTAGGAAACCTTTGTTGAAATGTAGAGCCAGACATTCCAGTGAAAATTAAAATAAGGGGCTGGGGAGACAGCTCAGTAGAATAAGCACTTGTCTGGCAAGTGCAAGGGCCTGAGTTCAATCCTGGATTCCGCAAAAATTAAAAATTAAATTAAATTAAATAAATCAAAACTTAAGAATAAAAAAAATTTAAAAACAACTTTAAAATGGGAAATCCACCACACTAATACACTAACACCTCTATATGCATAAATACAATTGTGCACATACATTCCAAGACTAATCTCAACTTTACTTCATAATAAGTCTATGTTCCATGTTCAGAGAGGTAGTGGTTGATATCCCAGAACATATGAATAAAGCAGTCCTTTTGTAATTTATATCTGAAACAAATTTGGTAATATTCTTCCTGGCATGGAATATGATTAGCACTCTATGTACATCTGCTGCTATAATACGTCA
>PVKN010002098.1:0-23251 GCA_004027915.1 Capromys pilorides
TGAATAATACTCTATTGTATAAAAATAGCATCTCGTTTTTAACCATTTCTCAGTTGATGGGCATTTGCTTTATTTAGCTCTTCATTCTACTCCAGGAATTGCTTAAAATTTTCAATGCAAAACTTTGAAAACTTCCCCAGTGACCTTTGTCTATAGGAAAGATAACAACGACCGGCCTAAGTCATGTCTTGCCCAGAAAACTAGGGGTGCCAAGAAAAAAGAAAAGAGACTCCTTCCCACGGCTAAGTTTCTATGTATTAAATAAGTACAGGGGTCATTGCCAGCGAATCGCCAAAAATGCCGTGCACTAGGGACTTAGTTCTACTTAAATCTTCCTTTGTGGTGCTCTTTCAAAGCAGATATTCTCCAAAGTGACTTTCTGCTTTTAAATTACAAAAAAGCATTCGGAAATGTCTTTTAAAAAGTGAAAGTATCGTGTGTCTGCCTGAGCACCTTATTACACGCTTTTTGTGACTCTAATACATTATTTTTACAAAGGGGTTTAGATTAGCATGTGAAAGTGAGAAAGGAGAAATTGGACCAATGTCATTATGGTTCAGGATTTATACAGATAATATTGGCCGTAGTACTGTGTGTGGCTTTTGTAGGGATGTACGTTCCCTTTTTAGTCCTGCTGCTCAGATACTTGATAACTTACGTGTCATTATCACCTCCTACGGCACTGTAACGATCTCAAGATGAATTCATATCCTAGGAAATGTTTCTCCCAAGACTGAATATTAAGCAAAAGACTGAAAATTCTAGTCACTGTAATTTTATTTGAAGCATTTTGCAACAGATGTTATAGCTTGGTTTGCTATTATATTTTAAACAGTTTATTTTTTTCAATATTCATTAAAGCAGTAGTTTCTTCTTGTCTCTAATAAGAGCACCATCTGTTTCCCTTTGTTCAATCAAAGAAACCACCTCAAGAGTCTTACTTTAAAAATAATACCGTTACAAAGACAGCATGGATAGAATTTGCTCCATTAACATCTTATATTTGCATATGAAACAAGTTTTCCTAACAAGTATAAGTGAGGGAGATGTTAGAGACAATATTATAAAACAATTCATTTACCTTACGGAAAAATAAAACTCAGGAGCTAGAACATGTTTTAAAGTTAAAATCCTCTTCCTAAAAATACTGGTTTTCTTTTATAACAGATAGTCAAAAATATATCACTATAAGTTATAAAATAACTGGAGGTGGATATTATAAATTAGTACTATATAGTATCTATTTATAAAAGTAAAACTGCTGTAGATATATATATATATATATATATATATATATATATATCTGCTTTTAAATTACAAAAAAAGCATTCGGAAATGTCTTTTAAAAAGTGAAAGTATCGTGTGTCTGCCTGAGCACCTTATTACACGCTTTTTGTGACTATAATACATAATTTTTATAAAAGGGTTTAGATTAGCATGTGAAAGTGAGAAAGGAGAAATTGGACCAATGTCATTGGTCATATGTCATATATATATATTAAAATAAGATATGGTGGCATTGGTTTGTAGTCTCAATACACTGGAGACTAACGCAGGAGGATTACAAGCTCAACCTAGTTGACTTAGCTACTTTGTAAGAGGCTATCTCAACATTTTAGAAAACAAATAGATGAAGGATTCATGTATATTAATTTTTAAACAATTACTTTGCAAATTAGGTAGCTACTTTTTGTCACTCTCCTCAAAGTCGTCACTACAAGAAATTCTTTGTAATTGGATTTCGTTTTTGGAAGTATTTCCTAGACATCCACTGCGCCTATTAAATAATGCAAATGAAAAGGCATGTTTTGCGAAACAGGAAGATCACCAACTACAAAGGTGTGCAATGAGTTCTACTAGAGAGCCCAAAATTAGTTTTAAGAACCATTGACCTGGAAACTTATTTGGATACCTTTCCAAAATATTAAATTCCTTACCAATGACTTGGCCTTATTAGATTCGTATGAGGGAAGAAGGTATTTATTGATGAAGAAAAACATTTTTATCATTTTGTAACAGTCACTGTTTTCAGAATTAAAGCACAACCACCCAGGGTGGTCTTTAACTAGACTTACTCAATAAAACATTGCAGTTAATATTTATAGAAAGATAACTATGTCCCACAGGTTGTAATAAATTACAATATATAAAGATATTTCTTTATTTGTGATGGGGGTTTTGGTCCAATAAACTCACTGCAAGTTAAAAGTAGTGTAAGCCCAGAATGCACTTATTATGTGTAGCCTATGGGGCAGCCTGGCTCAAATGCAGCACTCGTGATCATGTGGTTCTTTGAGAACTGGGGCTCCACGCCCTGGCACTGCAGGAGGAGACAGCAATGTACCCATGTCTTCAACTCCCAGGAAAGATCAAAATATAAAATTTGGAGAACAGTTCTACCGCATGTCCATCTCTTTTGCACCTCACGAACTCAAAGTAGCCTCATTTAAATCACCCTCTATCACAGACCACTGGTATTCTTAGGCTTTTCCCAAGTCCTGTGAAATCCTCGCAGGATTCTCGGTTTCTAGGAGAGGAACCTGAGGCCAAAAGAAGTGAGCTTGCAAGAATCTCCACTGTTGGGTAAATGAAAGGAGTCCAGTTCCTTGCCTACTATGACATACTTCCTCCTGCAAGAGGGACCGAAAGTCAGCAATCTCTGGGTTGGGAGTCTAACTTAATGTCTTATATGACACATCCCATGTGTACTAAATAGAACCACAAGTGTAAGACAATGCTCATTTTCCCAAGAGGATGGTGGAGGCCACTTCACAAACTTATATATACAATCACTGAGAGCTGTAGATGAAAATGTCTATAACATTCATCACATTTTTAAGAGTATGTGTGTAATTTTTGAAAGTCGATTGTCTGCCCTCACATTTTACAAATAGTTTTTTTTTTCTTAAGTTTTCATGTATAGCTATGACACCTATGTCTTTGCCTACCTTTGCAGACCATCTAACATACTTTCTTGAAACAAGTGTTCTTATCTCCATCACAGTTATTTGAGATAAAGAAAAATTTCCCCATATCTAACACCATGCAACTGAGCAAACTTTTTGAAACCTTGGGCTCCTCTTAGCATAATGCTAAGATATCTTTTTCTTCCAGTTGTCCTGTAAATAAATATTCAGGAACTTCACATGATAAAGTTTTATTTTATGGTTTTTCCTATTTGAAAACTTATGTGCTATTGCGCCATTATTTGCAAATGCAAAATGCCAGCCTCCTAAAACTAACTAAATTTAAGGCTAATGAAGTACCCAAATTCAAAGAAATTAAAGCTGTTCTTTATTTTGTTTTGCTTTATGTAAGCAAAACTTGAGATAGAACCAATGTCTTCATATTGAGCTACCTCCTCAGGCCTTTTAAATCTATGCTTTACTTTGTTTTGTTTAGTTTTGAAATGAGGTTTCTGGAAGTCTAATCTTCCCAGGGTAGGCTCATATTGGCAATCTTCCTGCCTCTGCTTCCTAGAGTTCTGAGATTATAGGCGTGCACCTCCATATCCAGCTAGTGGCTTTATTTTTTTCATATTATTATACAGGTGCAGCTAGAGATACACTAGTTCTTATATGCCAGGTGCCTTTTCTTTATTTATTTTCATTTAAAAGAGAATAAACAAGAAGAATAGGCAGGCCCTTTACATATTGTGCAAACACTAGTTCAACTACCCAAAGCAACCCTCCAAAGCAGCTAATATCAGCGCTTCAGATAAGAAAAGTGTGAAGCACAGGAAAATTAAGATTTGCTTGGGTAGCGAACCACAAAGTGACAACAGACAGCGTGGCCTTCTTCAACCACTCTCTCTGTTGTCCACTGTTCTGTGATTACCAGACACGTTCCAGGCTCAGGAAATGAGGCCTGGTCTCCTTGGCATTTTCAGCATTGGTCAGCCGCAGCCACCAGGGTATCACATGTGGGAGTCTCTTCCTTGCAGAACATCTCTCATTCTCTCATTCTCAGTGGACCCACAGTGGCAGGAAGAAAAAGTGTCTCTCAACAGTGAGTAAGAAGGGCCACTTTCATCCAGTTTGGTGATTGCTATACAGGACTAGTGAATTTCTTAATATGATTTGTACTAATGAGATTTTTGATTTTTTTTTCTTGAATACACCTGCTGGTATTTAACAAAAGCATGGATCGTATAGCCATTGATTATCTCAGCTATAAAATTCTAAGTGAATTTCATATATTGACTTCCAAATAATCCTAAATTCCATACTATTCCATTTCATGGAGATTAGAAATTGTTAACTTTTCAATGACTGAAAAATGACGACTAATTTTTTAAAAGACTGAAAAAAAAGCTGTTCATTATGGCTTCTCTGAAGCAAAAATAATTCGGTACTGCTTCCTGCATGGGACGCAGGACAGGAGAAAGGATAAAGACAAAACAAGCCATGGAGCAAATATGTGGGTGAAATTAGACACTGTTATTTTAGCCCAGGTGTCCCAGGAGGCCACTGAGTTCATTGTTGGGCCAGGAGGATTAACAGAGCCAGGGAAGACATCAGATGTCTCCACACTCACCGTACCCTGGGGTGGCTCAGGTTTGAGTAGTGAGGAAAGCTCTTTGAGGTGTCCAGACTCTGGTTGACCATCTCTGTTCTCTAGCACTCCCACTGCAAGATGGCAGGCCAAGGTCCTTTATCTACCCATTATAAGAAGCACGGATGCAAAGTTCTCTTTGACCAGAGTTCCACAAAGCCTAGAAATTACTTAAATAAATACCTATGGGCTCATTGAAATACTCCTAGGAGAAAAACAAATCTAACATTGTGACATTGTGACATTCAGACCCACAGCATAACATTTCCATTCAAAGATCCATTGTAAAGTGAAAACATCATTGTAACAAAATACTAAAAGAGATAGAGTGTGGTAGAAGGGGTGACATTCCAACACAACAGAAATTGGAGGAAGTGAATGATTGAAAGCAAGCAGGTGGAAATGAATGGCGTCTCAGTTTCGTTCCAGCCTCAATGCCTGGTGACACAAGATTGTGCCTAGTCATTAAGCCCCTCTGCAGACACAGCGCTCAAGAGGAACGGAGTGTGTGTGCCTGTGTGTGTGTGTGTGTGTGTGTGTGTGTGTGTGTGTGTGTGTCTGTCTGTCTGTCTGTCACCCCATCCCACAGTATAACATTGATGGCACGTGTACAGAGGCTATATTATATATTTTGTTGTTTCTTCCTTTTTCTGTTTGCTTTCTAGAGCTCAGGCTTTAGAGCCAGATCTATGAGCTACAAGTCAAGGCTATGCCGTTTACAACGTGGGATGCTTACATTTTACTAAACCTACTCTGACCCTTTCTCTGTATTATACATAACAATACTTAACATTGTGTTTCTGTAAAGTATGAATGAGTCAAATGCAAGTAAAATACTTACCATAGCGGCTAGCACATACACATGGAAATATACCTATAAATACTCAAATATATACACTTCATAAATTGAATTTCTTTTTCCTGGAGAAAGCCTTCAGGCTAGTTTTTTTATAACTGATGGACAAGAAAATATAAAAGAAGAAGCACATTTTCCTTGGAATAATTTGGTGATCTATAGAAAGCCCTGCTAGATCTTATTGTCCAAAAAAAATCCACATTTGTAATCCTAAGGAAAAGTTATTGGAATACTACTAAGTTAATGTCAACCTACCACTCGGTGCAATGCATAGTGAAAATAAAGACACTGAGACATATTTGTAGCTGTGGAGAGCCAAGGGATCCTGAGTCAGCTAGTAGGATTGCTAACCAGAACAGGGCCACCCAGGGCCAAGCCCAGGTTTTATTAACTCGTGAGAAGGAAAGGCTTGGGATGAGTGACTGAGAATGGCTGGAATGCGTGAGTGCTGTGAGCTGGGCTAGGAAGGAGGCCCAAAATCACCTCTACAATATGCCAAGAGATATGCAGAAAGAATAATCTGTGTAACACTGTCTGAGGCAGAATGCAATGTTTTGGGATCTATGTTTCAGTTTGGATGTGCAGTATTTTATACCTTGAGAAGTCTTCTCTCAAGCCTGGGGTCTAGGTCCACAGTGGGGCTATAAAATGCCTAGCTCATGTATATTATCTGGGATCTGCAAGAGGGGGCTTCACATAACAGCCTGCACTGCTTTATCTGCTGCACCTCAGCACCTCTGTTAGACCCATGAGCATTGCTCAAAGCCAACTGAGGTGACAAGGGAAAGTCCTTGTCCTCTCTGTCCTAACAACCCATGCACAGAGGGCCAGATTCAGCCAACATGGAGGCAACTGTTCTTTGTTCAAGGAGAATCATCCACATGATCCTCCATGTCAACCTCGCTGCATGAAGAATAAATTTCTTTTTGTTTGAGGCCCATTCCTATCTTAGATTGTGGAGACATACTTTTTGATGCTTAAGTATTCAAAATCATAATTGGAATTAAAATGAACAGGAATCACAATTTAAACTTAGATAACACAGAGGCTGCTGTCAACACTGCTCTTAATCTAAGGTCCAATTTCTCTACTAATTAAGTTCCTTTGTAAAAATAAAATAACCTTTTAATTTTAATCTGATTAGAATAATGGAGCTTTTGCTATGAACAGTAAAGGTGGTTATATTCCATTTATAAATTAATTTTGTGCTGAACAAATATTCATAGAGATTTTTCAAAAGGTGTTCTGGTCTGTCACTTAGAATAGCTGAAGGTACTTTATAAATATCTTCCTCTGCATGTGTGCATCTTGAGGATTATATTTTAGGATTTAAGAGATGGACAGTTTAGAATGTTAATGTTCTTGAGATCCATATTCCAGAAATGCATTTCAGAGCAAAAGTTCATGTAATTTTAAACATAAAAACCCAAATCAATGTCATAAACAATTATAGTTCATTAACCATAAGTCCAGTTTGGAGAAACATTTGGGTGACAATACATTATTTGGAGCATCAATTCTGTTGGAGGACTCACAGAGGCCTACTTGAGAAGAAAGTATTTCAGTATTCACTATGGCTTGACAGCTAACTGATTTTAATTTAAGAATAAGGCTGCATCTGCATAGTAATTTTACAGTACAGAGGATTTTATTTGCATTGTTCTTCATACATATTTGGGAAAGACAAAAAAAGAAAAGAATTAAAGAATTGTTTCCTTCATTTTTTGCATAGAGAGAAAAAGTCTCACACCTGGTAGAGATATTCTTCTGTTTACAAAAAGCACGTGGACTAAAATCTAGAATTCTTCTTTTACAATGAGGAACCGCCTCAGGAAATAACCCTAAGTACTAAAAAGCAGACCCAAGTGTAGAAATTTGAGAACATTTGGTTAGTGAAGTACCAGGAAGGAGAACAGAAACAAGACAGAAGAAGGCCAAATTCCCCTAAAATGTTTCTTTAGTGCAGGGTTTGTTACTGTGCTACAGGGAGCAACGTGCTGTGGCCCCCCAGCCTCTGTCCTAGTTGCTGCCTCCGACACACCCAGCCCTTCTAGCCAGTCTTTTCCTGTCACTGGAAACCACTGCAACAACTGGGGTTATCGACCACTGGCATCAAGGAGAAAAGATGTTTCACTGCCTAATTCACAAGGGGAAGGTCAATTTTGAAAGGACTAGAATGGCTTCCAGGAAGTTCTATTGGCATTAAATTCAATGAAATTTAAGAAGAAAATTTCACGGGCCACATTTATTCCTTCGCCTTGAGTGGATCACAGGGCAGAGGCCATTTCTGGCACAGAGGCCATGGCCAGCGGTGCCGCAGCACCCCGCGCTACTGGCTTGTGTTCCACAGTCAACTTGACAATCTTTGATGTTTCTGTTTAAGACGATCTTTCACATTCCTTCCTTAGTCCTGCATGTGCCTTGAGTGCCGGTGTCTTAGTTACTCCTCTCTCATTGCTGGGACAAATATCAGGCACTCAAATTAGGGAAGGAAAGGTTTATTTAGCTCACAGTTATTGGAGGTTTCAGTCTGTATTCAGCTGGCTCCAAGGCAGAGAAGCATATGGCAGAAAACAACCTTTCATGGCAGTGGGCAAGAACAAGAGCAAAGGCAGCGAGTAGCAGCAGCTCAAGCAGCTAACTTCTCCTCCTTCCTTACACTGAAATGCAAATCACCTGCCCCAGGGGAGGGGCAGCACCCACACCCACAATAATCAATCACAAATTCCAGAAGCTGCCCCATGACTGCATGCGGCTTTGGGGGGACACCTAGACACAAACCACAAGAGCCGGCATGGTCTGAAGCTCAAGGTTCTTAACAGAAGCTAAAAACAGCACAATCTCTGATCTCTAGGAACTTACAGTGAAATGTTTCAGGATAAAAAATAAAGTGGTAAGCTAGTCAATAAATATGCAATGAAAGTGTCTTGGTAACTTTTCTCTTATTGCAGAGACAAAATAACCAATACCCCAAATTCAGAAAGGAAAGGTTTATTTAGCTCAGTTTGTGGAGACTACAATCCGTAACCAGCTGGCTCCAAGGCAGAGTGGCATAGCACAGGGGTAACAGTTAAGCTGCAGAAGACAGGAATAGCAGAAAAAACAAAAGAAGAACAAACCTCTTTCCTCCCTCCTATTGTAAGCAGTCTCTGCAACCCCAGGCAGGTTGTAGCTCTCACACCATCTCTGTGTCCTCTTCTTGCACAGGCAGAAGGTGTTTGAAGAATGAGGTCTCTGACCCCCTTGTGAATCACTTAGTTAGCCTTCTAAACTTCTCACGTTGACACAGTGGACAATTTCCTAGAGCAGTAAAGGCACATTCTCTACATTTCCAATATACGACTCTGCTAAGGTACTAAGTTAAGCTCATTGACTTCTCAAGTTGATGTCGTGTATCAGCAACCATGACAAACATGAAATGCTCTAGGACGTAAAATAAGATTCTTTCTCAGAGAAGAGAAGAATGACACTTCATATGTAGTGGCTAGGAGAGGCCTCTGCTGGCAAAACTTGTGCAGAAAGCTGAAGAGGGTTAGCAAACCAATCTAGACTATGCACAGATGGCTTGGTTCACCATAAAGCTGTGACTCCAAAGTTCAGAAGCAAGTGAAAAGTGTTGTGTCAAAAATACTGTAATGCTGGGTGTATTTTTTTTTTAAGTGGAAAGGGTACAAACAAAGCAAATCCATACACTCTTGAAGTTTTCCAAGTTATCATAAATTTTAAGATTTTATAATATATTTATATTTTCTCTCTCTCTCTCTCTCTCTCTCTCTCTCTCTCTCTCTCTCTCTATATATATATATATATATATATATATATATATATATATATATACTCAAATATATTATACATTTCACAATTTGAGAATTATTTGTATTATTTTAGAGACAGCACCTTCATGGTCCAACACTGAAGTCAAATAAGCTTGGTCTGTATTACTGAATTAAAATGTAACATCCTAAGAACTCCGGGGTGGGTTATTATTTGCAATGTTATTGACTATGAGTAAATAAGGGCTGGCAAGATAGCTCAGCAGACTAAGTGCCTGCTCAGTCAAGCTCAGGGCCTGAGGTTTGATCCCCAGCACAGCATGCCCCACCAGCCCCACCACCAGGCATGCTGAGCTAGCTACAGAATGCAGGCATGGTGGCCCGTGCCCTTAATCCCAGCCCTTGTAAGATCCTGTACCAAATACATAAACATGTATGTGTGTGTGTGTGTGTGTGTGTGTGTGTGTGTGTGTGTAAATATGACAGACATGTGACTGTCTTCTAAGTTCCAACAGGCCTTGTGAATGATACAAGCCAATCATTCTAATTCCAATTATTCTAGAGGAAACCAGGCAGCAAATAGTCTTGGCTTTGAGGCCATATGACCTCCAGCGCACTTTTATGACTTGGCTGTTGTAGGACACATAGCTCATGTTTAATCAAATGAGCTGGACTATATTTCAATGAAGTTGTATGCAGATAGTCAACATTGCATATATGAAATTCATATCTGCCAGCAAGTGTTAGTCTCCTTTTGATTCTTTTTACCCATTTGATGATGTAAAAACCATTCTTAGCTCACAGGCTATACAAAAACAACTGACAGTGAGCGGGCCATGTCCTGTGTGTGCCTCACAGATGTTGGGGTGAACTAGCATGGGCTCAGACCTTGCATCTGCGCTTTATTGATTTACTTGGGCTCTACTTTTAAATATCCTTACTTATCAGTGTTCTTTGATGACACTGAAGTGCATCCTCAAAGAACTGCTCTGCGAGGATTTTAGACAATGCCATCTGGAGCAGACTAGAACAAAAGTCTGTTCCTTTTGTCATAAAATAAGCCTTTATCATGCTGGACAAAGCACCTGACTCTGACTCTTTGGGCTTCTTGGTGTTCCCTATCCTCTCCAGATACTTGTACCCCAAGGCTACTTTGCAGTTTGTGCCTTCGTTTTCTATGTATTCTTTGTGAACTGAATCCAAGCTAATCACAAACTTTAAACTGTGTCCGCCTAACAGAGATCAATAGAGTATTTATCTTCAAATATCTGTGCATTAGGAAACAGTGAAATGTGATTGCTGTTGGCTGATGCTATTGGTTTATTCCCTTGCTTTTCATTTTTTTAGTTATAACTTACTAAGTTACAATAATACCTTGTTTATAAATAATCAGAAAATCTTGATATCGTTCCCATGATCATTCGTAATTAATTAGCACAGGTAACTGTAAATATGATTTTTTCTATTTATTTACTTATTTATTTTTAATGTATTTGGTTGTTACAGGGTCTCACTATACAGGTCAGACTCACAGTGATGCTCCTGTTTTCAACTTCCCCAAGGCTAGAATTACAGGCATGTGCCACCACATCCAGACTCTGACAGGCTAAGCATGCCCTGCAGACAGGATTGGCACCACATGTGGTGCTGGAGATTGAATCATGGTCCTTGCACTTGCCTAAAAAGGTGCTTTAGGGGCTGGGGAGATAGATCAGTAGCATAAGTGCTTGCCTAGCAAGCACAAGGGCCTGAGTTCAATCCCTGGTTCCACAAAACAAAACATGCTTTAGTCTGCTAGCTATCTCATTGGTCCCATAGAAAATCTTCATATTGTTCGCACGATCATTAGTGTTTAGTTATCACAGGTAACTGTAAACACGGATTTTTCTATAGCACTTAGTGTATGCAAGTTATGCTTACAAATGTAGTCATGGAAAGGAAATAAGATGTGAAGTATAAAAGTATAAATCTATTTTCTTATTGGAGAGTGGGATGAGGCAAATGTGACCAGAGAATAAGTTCTTCAGCTGAAATATCTCACCTTCATCTCTCACATGGCTTCACTGCGACTATCCTTTTCCTTGAGTGTCCCAGTAGATCCCAGTCCTGCTTATCCACCTGACTGGGCTGCACCGTGCTTTACTCAGACCAGTGGGAGATAGAACTGGTCGTGATGTTCAAGAAACATTGAAAAATCAAAATGACAGGCAGCCCTGTACTTTCCTGGATGAAAATACCTGACAGAATCTAAAGCACCAACTTTGTGATGAGGAAAAGCTGTGTTTACCCCTCCTTCCATTTTGACCCGTAACTCCTTGGCTGACTGCAGCTAGTGATAACAAATTACTTTTGTTTGAAAACAACAGGGGAAATCTCAAATGCATCAGACACCGCAAACATGTCAAGCAAGTGCAATGGTAGATATCTAATTGATTTAATCACTGCACAGTGTATGCCTGTATCAAAACATCACATTGTACTCCATAAATGTGAAACAATGATGGTTTGTCAATTTAAAATTATATATATATACATATATTTACAATAATTAATACATTGTATATTATTGTCTTCATCGTAGTTGTTCAGAATACAAGATGCAGACATGATATCTTGTCTAAACATCATAAGTACAGACCTTTTGTTTCATTTCACAAAAAGAAAGTAGCTATATGTATAGTCCAATAGTCCATAATAGTAGTGTGTTATCAGCAGAACTGGCAATGTCAGAAGCTTGAGCCTTTCACAGTTCAGCATATTAATGTGGCTTTCCTTTTTATACCTTGTGGTTAGACTCTTCTGCTGAATGGTTAAGACAAAGTTAAAGCAAGACCTATATAACAAAAAAATGTAACTTTTGTATCTCCCAAGGTCAGTCAAAGCCCCTCAGGATTTACCCTGAAACTACATACAGCACTTTGTAGAACTGTTGTCAGTGTCAGCCATCTGGATGAGTTGTGGCCATTGCTTGACCAATTTGCTCTCTGTGAAAGCCTGAGAGAATGTTTTTTCTCTAGATGACTCTCCTTAGGCACACTATACATCATTGATCCCTTTCTTCTGTGGTTCCATAATCTCCTTGAATAGAAAATTTGGGACACCACTAAGTCATAGGAAGTTACAGTACAGGTTCTCTTATGTCCTGAGTCCTCACAGACCTAGAGCAACTAGGGTCAAAATATTGGCTGTTCTTATATCTCTTCTTTTTCTCTAGTTATTTGGACTGCCAGCTTAAGTTGTTAACCCTCCAGAAGAGAAGCTTAATGATAATATTCCCTATAACATAGACACTTGAGCTTAATATCATTATCTTTCTGAAAAAAAATAAAAATAAAGTAAAATAAAATTATATGTATTGTATACATGCATATGCAGTCAAAACAACTACACACACAGATTTTCTTATATATTTACATATACAAATGAAATTGTATATATTGAAATTGCATGTATTCAAATTTTGCATGTACTTAAATTTTGTCCAGCTAAACCAAGTCTTGCTTTGTACCTCATAGGTTCTGGGTTGAACGATGGACAGTGGCATGAGGTTCGTTTCTTAGCCAAAGAAAATTTTGCTGTTCTCACCATTGATGGAGATGAGGCATCAGCGGTGCGGACAAACAGCCCTCTTCAAGTGAAAACTGGCGAGAAGTACTTCTTTGGGGGTAAGAAAGCCATTATTTTTGGTTAACTTTGCTTAAAAATTGCAGTTTCAGGGAGGCACGATTACAAAACCATTTATATTTAATGGAGCATTTATATTTCATACTGCAGATCATGGGATATAGCAACCTATAATTCCAATGAATTACAAAGAATTGAAAGTTTGTGCTTCTTCATGATGAAAATCTCCGTGCAATGTCACTCTAAGTTTAGAGTCCAGCTCAGCTCCTACAGTATAAGAAAAGAGATTCAGAGTTCACTCACTCATTTTCATAATGATATTCTCCAGAGTCAGGTCCTGGGAGTATATGTTGATTATCCCACAAGTGCTGCATAGTTTACTTTCTGGAGCAGCAAACATGTACTTCACAGACTCCAGATTAGAATTCAGGAAGAGCTTAGCCAAGTGGTGCTAATTTGGGTCTGTCCCTAGGTTGCACTCAGATTGCTGGCTGTGACTTCATTATTGGAAGCTTTGTGGAGCTGGAAGCAATGCTTCCCATGGCCTCACCTGAGCTTCGAAAGCTTGGATGGTGAACACATCCTGCTAATCCATATGTTGATGCCTTGCTCTCCACGTTGGTGTTACTGGTGGAACTGTTGAGAAACTGGGCCTTGGAAGGGACTGTGGGATGCCAGCCCCTTTTGTGTTCTGTATTTCTTTCCTGGTCAGAAGATAAGTAGTTTGTCCCACTGCACAGTCTCTGTCATTAGACCCAACACCCCACTGTGCAATAGAAGCAATGGTTCCACCCAGTCATGGACCCGGTGTTTTAAAATTGTAACTCAAAGTAAACCTTCTTTTACCTTTATGATGCAATGATCTCTGATATGTTGTTAGCTTGATGGAAATCCCCCACGTGCCGTACTTCTGGTTGCTCCTGTGTGCATGCATTCCTTGGTTCTCCATTCAGAATATTTCTGTGATGACCCCTTCATAGGCATTTGTGCTGTTCATGAGAGAGATGGTGTGAGACAGACAGAAACAGAAAGAAGGAACAGAGAGGAGAGAAAGGAAAGGGCAGAAAGCAAGAGAGAATATTCCCATCAAGGAATACCTTCTTGATTTTTATTATTGTTTTTTTATAGTATAATCTCCACCCTGCCCTTTATGACATCTGTTTTATATAATTTGTTAGAAGTGAATTCATAAATTTAGCCCACACTGCAAGAAGTGTTATTTGGGGCCTTCCAGATAGCTCGGTGGACTGAAGCGCCTGCTTAGGCAGAGCACAGTGGCTGGGGTTTGATCCCTGGTGTGCTGTCCTGGCCCCACCCCAGGGGTTTGCTGAGATGGCTATTGAGACTGGCCATGATGGTGAGTGCCTGTAATCCCAGTGCTTGGGAGGTTGATAACAAGAGGATCACTATGAGTTCAATCTACATAATGAGAACCTGTATCCCCTGTACACCTTATACACCCTGCCCTAGATTCATTAAAAATCAAGAAAGAAGAAGTGTGATTATGCAAAGGAGTGTTCAGTGCCAGGGATTATGGGGCCATGTTAGGGACTGCCCACTGGGGGTCACTTCCTATGACAAGCCACCATTTCCAAATGCTTCTTTCACAAGCAATGAAAATAATTTATGAAATGAAAAAAATCTAGATGACAAATTCTATTCTGGATGGAAGAGTACTGTAGTGTGGACCTGGCAAATCTTCTAAGTGGAAAAATACATCTACCCAGAAAATGATTTTTTTTTGTCATGAATGAAATATGGAGACATGTTTTCTTAAAGGGCTGGGTGTGATACATCTTTCCATTAGATTATTGTCTTTCTTATCAAAATCATGCAATGTGAAATGTAAAAGCCATGTATCATGTCCTTAAGAAACGCTTTGGCTTAAATTTTTATAAATATGTGTACAACACAGGGCATGATGGCTGGTGCCTGTAATTCCAGCACTTGGGAGGATGAAAACAGGAGGATCACTATGAGTTTCATCCATATAATGGGACCCTGAGGACCCTGTATTAAATACATTTTAAAAAAAGCATGTTCCTATGCCATTGCCTTTGACAGTACTTCCATTCATATTTGCATAATTATTTGTTTACATAAAAATATATTTATGGATCACAATATGTATCTTAGTCTCCTCCTGGTTGTTGGAGTAAGCCACAATGAGAGCTCATGTCATCTGAATCGTTTCCTCCCAAGTCCCCAGGGATTTGGGGGATATGACAGATGACCTATGGACATTTGTGAGTGAATTAGCAAATTCTATAAAGTAGGCAAGACAAGCATTTTCGTTCAAGTTGTCTGGAGAAAGAAGTAGAAGCCTTCGGAGCTTTCTTGACTTGACATTGAGTTCGTGGCCACCTTCTGAATATGGGACCTCTGATGGCACCTCCCTCCTCTGATTGGAGGTGATTTGAGAGACAGAAGTCTTGAAGATGGTGCTCTGCTCTGTTTTAATCTACCATGATATTCACTGGGAGTTGAGACCACACAGATTCTACAAAGTTTCTCAGTAAATATCATTATTATTATCATTATTATTATTATTATTATTATTATTATTATTATTATTGCCAACTCAGCCTGCCCTGGCACTGGTGCAGCATGTGGTGCTGAGGATCGAACCTCAGTCCCTGTGGTTGCCTAAGCTTTCCTAAGCAGGCACTTTAGACTGCTGAACCATCTCGCCGACCTTTCTCAGGAAATATTTGCTAAGTAGATGAAAGTCAGACAAGATGTCTTATGAGTGAATGAACTTAGACTGATTGATGGGAAAGAAAAGAAAATAGCTTAATAACCAAACTAGTTTTCACTCCCAAAGTGTAGCCTATACGATGCTCTCCTGGCCAACAGACCCCATAGCCATCATAGGCAAGGAGTCACAATTGTGAGTTGAAAAGCTATTGACAATCTCTAGCTGTGTCTTCCCTAGAAGACGGTCATCTGTGGATAGACTCGCTGCATGTCTGAGGCAGCTCCCATCTCCCTTGGCCCAGCTGAGTGAGCAAATGGCTAGGACTGCACATTCGTGGCATAGAGCTCACAGGGCACAGGACTTCATGGTGTGCTGTGTGTCACTGTCTTTCAGATTATGATTTTCAAGTCTAGCAATTAGGGCTTCCTGTTTTAGCTGGGGTCTGTTTTTGTGGTTCACCATTAGCACTCGGTCATGAGGCCTTTTGATCCTATCCTCATTGAGTGCTCAGTGTAGGAAAGAACCAGCCGAGGAACTCATCACAGTGCAGATGGAACCCTTGGCCTTCCTTCTAGAACTTCCATGGAGGATTCTGAGAAAATGAAGAATTCTAAATCTCAGGTGATTCTGATACAACCTGAAGAGCAGAATTATAGGTCAGACAGAGCCATTTTACATACACATCTTTATATTCTTTCTGAGAGATAACATCAACCACCAGGAAGTCAGATGCATGCGAATCAACAAATTCCCCCACAGATGTCCAGCCAGCGAGCAATAAACCATTCATAGACTAATTCCTTGGGTTTTTTTTTTGTGTGTGTGGGGGGGGAGGGTATATGTGTGTGTGTTTGAGACAGGGTCTCACTATGTAGTTCAGGCTGGCCTTGAGCTCATTTTTTGTAGCCCAGGCTAGTCTCGAACTTGCGCTGATCCTTGTGCCTGCCTCAGCCTCCCAAGTGCTGGGACTACAGGCATGCACCACCATGGCCTGGCCATAGACTAATTTCTTGTGCTTTTACATTTATTAGCAAGTAAACACAAACTGCTTTGTATGATCAGCTACTCTCCAGCTCTCTGATTTTCAGACCTTGAATAAAATGTTTTTAGGAACAATTGGAGCTCAGCCCCTCTCAGAACTTGTGTCAGCTCCAGAAAGCTCAACTCCAGCGCCATGCGTGCATCAAGACCTAGGTCACAGGTCTCACTGGGTTCTAACACCATCTTTCAACAAGGCTGCGGAGTCTCTAAGAGATATTTGCAAATGACCAACTCTACTTAATTTCAGCTTTGAGATCTCTTTTCTATCATTGATGCTCACAAATAAATATTAGTTTCACCTAAGAAAATCCAAACTGATATTCATTAAGTAGGTTAGAAGTAGATAGTAGAAACCTGTGAGGGCCGGCGAGATGGTTCAGTGGTCTAAAGCGCCTGCTTAGGAGGGCTCAGGCAACTGCGGGGACTGCAGTTCGATCCCTGGCACCACATGCTGCGCCAGCGCCACCACCAGGGCAGGCTGAGCCAGCCACAAAAATGAATAAATAAAGAAACAAACAAACACAACAAGCAAACAAATAAATAAATAAAAAATTAAAAAAAAAAAAAAAAGAAACCTGTGAGTAGCTGCCTTCCAAGTGGCCACAGTGTGTCTGGGCCAGGGGCCCCCATGGCCCACTCCAGCTAGCAGCTTCTCAGTTGCGAGTGAGCAGCTGAGTGTGACTTCCGCTGAAGCACACAACTACACTACACAACTTCACACTGTGCTGCGAAACATCCAGTCAGCTGCAGGTGCTGTCGCGGACACATCTTAAACACTAGAGTAGAAAGAACTGATGTGGATGCAACGCGCAAGCCTTGGAATCATACCTACCTGATCTGGGATCACAGATTTACCACTCTGTGGATGCATCTTTTCAAGATACTTCATCTTCCTTTCTTCATCCGTTGCATGACCATATAACCTCCCTTGTGAACACTGCATAGAATAATTTGTGCAGCTCAGGGCTTGACCATAGAGGGCCCAAATCACCAATGATCTCTCCAGCTTAATCTTAAACCTGGAATAAAGAATCCCAAAGACAATGTCTTCCAAGACAGGTTTGAATCTTCAGAGCATTGTTCAACTAAAAGCCTCTTATCCACTTCTATGCTACTCAAAGTATTTATACCTCCTTAGTGCCTGAAAAAGAAAGAAAAGAAAAGGAAAAAAAGAAACCCAACATGATTTTCCCTTTCCCTAAAGCCTTATGTAAAGGTTGCCGGTATTAAACTTTAACCCATTCCCTAGCTATGTCTGTACTTTGTCTCTGTTGGACTCTGGGCTTCTTTTCCCCCCTGCAAGCTTAGTTATTGCTCGCTGGGGTGTACATTTTCTTCTTTGCGATCAACCCCTGAGAATCCGAGGGAAAACCTCAATCCTCTCTAATAACACCCCTGATCAGAGAGGTCAGTGCTTAGGATATGCTTGCTCCCTTCTTGCTTTCAAATACTCAAAATAAGAAACAGATGAGTTCCTTGTGAGGCCTCTCCCATGAAAGGGGCTAGCTTCTTCTCTACCTCTCAACTACAGTTCACTTAGGTCATACTTCATTAATTTCAACAGATCAAGAGAATAACAAACATGACAATCACATTTATTTATTGACTCATTACTTAGGAATAGGCTCTGGGACACAGCCTAGGGCCCACGGTTAGGAGACAGAAGAAAGATTTTTAGTTTCTACTCTTTTTTTTTTTTCAGCCTTGCTGTTTTAATTTTCCCTTTGCGAACTCGTAAAAGGAGATGGAACTGGGGTGCACACGTTCTGGAGTTGATTTTGCTGGAAGAGGAGTTGTGAGAAGCATGAGAAGGAGAGGATGTGGGGCAGGTTGGCGTGGCCAGAGACAAGAGGGCGGAGAGCTGCTCAGAGGGAGTGGCAGTACGGGATCTGTAAGGTTAGCAGAGGCCACAGCACTCCCTAGTTACTAATGTGGAACCGCAGGATGGAGCCATTTCCTCTGTTCCAGCTGGCAAAGCACAAGCCCACGCAGGGAGCTGCTAAGAGCACCAAAGTCCTCTTTAGCTCTAGTGACTGGAAATCCAATAGCAAGCTGCTGGCAAATTTTTGTCTCTTAAAGACAAGTATCCTGGTTTTTACATAGCCATTTTCTCATGGTATCTTCACAGTGTGTGTAGGAAGATAGAAAAAGTGAGAGAGAGAGAGAGAGAGAGAGAGAGAGAGAGAGAGAGAGAGAGAGAGAGAGAGAATGTAGTAGTTTTCTGACTGGCATTCAGCTTGTTACCCCCAGATGAATTGAACTAGCATAGTGTTGGGTGTGGGAGGCCCGCCTGGGGATTGTTGCCAGCAGCATAAAAGGTAGCACAGAAGAGGCTGCCAAAATGCTTAGGAATGCTGTTTGAGAAGCTGTCGGAGCTGCTGAAGCTGCTAGTTCTCTTGGCCTCTCTGCTGGAGGACCTGGTCATGATGGCTCTCCCGATGAGCTGTGGAGGAGCTCTGGTTCTAATCTTGAGCATCCAGAGGAGAAGATGGTGCACTGCTCAGCCTTGTGGAGAAGCTTGCCACACTGGCTTTCTGGTGCAAACTTGGCTTTCCTCATCGCTGTAGGAGTTTGGGACCTCACTGTCACTGAGGATAGCTGTGGTACCTTTGGGGGAGCTCTGGTGCTTCCCTTGAGTGTCACTTCCTGCTCCAGTGAAGATCTCCTCAGCCTGTTAGCACAGACCCTTCATCCTCCCAGCAGAGACATTTTAGCTGCCACCACTGGCCTTTGGGACTTCCCAGCACAGATCTGTGAAGTGTGCCTGCATGAGACATTGCTGTGGGCTCTAGGCCTCCAGTGGGCCTTGTTATGAGCTCTAGGATTTCAGCCGGACTCATGTGGATATTAGGATCCAGGCCCTCAGCTGTACTCTTTAGTGTTTAGTCTGTGGACAGACTTCTTGCACTTATTGTATATGAATCTTGGGTGATTCCTTATAAAATAATATTATAAAATGATGTACCATGTATTATATTGTTCCCCTTGTAAAAACCCCAAACCATGACAGAGAATATGAACACTCTTAATATCTGCTTCTATGAGGGCACTAGTGTCCCTGTGGGGGCTGCACCCTCTTGACCTTCCTGCCATTCCTCTGGCAGGTGATTTCTAGTTCTCTTTTTCCCTAACCATTCAGTATAGGACAATGCCAGAGTCTTGTGCATACCAGAACATGGAAATGCTTCCTTAAGATTCTAACATACTCCATAAATTAGTTATGAACAACCCTTAGAAACAGACTCCTAAAAAATCCCATCATCAGGGTAGGTAGAGGGTTTTGTATCACCCTAGTTAAGTCCCACTCTTCAGGCCTCAGGTTACACCTACAAAGATCTACCATGTGGAAGTTTGTTTCCTGGCTTCATTTTGTTGCTCTCCCAATGAGCTGGTATAAGAAATATTCAGCAAGTGGGATGATATGCAAGAAAGAATATCAACTTCTTCAAGATGTGTATCAGCTTCCTAGAGCTGTGGCTACAGCATACCACAAGCCCAGGGGCCTAAAACAGTAGAATGAATTCTAGCATAGTCTACTTCTGCAAGATGGCCTAGGACCAGCCTCCCAAAACAAGTGTATTTGAATGGTTTAAATAAAAAGAGAGATGATGGAGTATGGTTTGTGGGGAGTCCAGGAAGGTTGGAATGCTCTCAGGAGTAAGTGATCTGAAAGTAACAACAAGAGATACAGAACAAGAAGGTACAGAAAGAGGAGGGCACATTGGAGGCAAAGACCCTGGAAATAAGAACACAGGCAGCAACTCTTGCTAATCAAATGAACTATTCGATATCTAAGGATTTTTTTTTCTGTATTTAGTGCAGAGTCTACAGGGTCTCACTACATAGATCGGATTCATAGTGATTCTTCTGTTCGCAGCCTCCCATGCACTGGGATTACAGGTGTGTGCCACCATGCCCAGTCTCAATCACTATCTCAGCTCCCCCGAGGATGGGGCCGGCAAGGCACTCCAGGGATCGAATCCCTGCTGCTGTGCTCTGCCTAAGCAGGTGCTTTAGTCTGCTGAGCTATCAGGCCAGCCCCTGATGTCTAGGATTGACAGCTTTATTGCTCTGGAGTGTGGAGCGTCTGCAGCCTGTGGGCCACCTCAGCTGTGGCGACTGGAGAGCACTGTGACTACCATGGCTTCTCCACACAGGCAGAGGTTCCTTCCTGGTGAGGACTTTAACCTTTGCATCGCCTGCTCTCCAGCAGTTCTGGCTTCTGAAAATCTGAAGCCCGCTGTCCACCAAGCCACGCTCTCAGAGGCTTCTGGGAGCAGATGGCTTGGCTTGCGCAGCCACTGCTTTGCCCCTGGTGGCTGCCAGCGATCTTTGGGATTGCTGGGTTTATGACAACGGTTCTTTGGGCTCTACTTCCATCTTTCCATCTTCTTCTCCTCTCTCTGTGTCTGAGTCCAGATTTCCCTCTTCTGGGAAGGACACTGCACAAGGGATTAGGACAAGCTAATCGCCCTCCCCTCTTCATAACTTGGTCATCTCCCAGTATCCTCTTCCCAGATCAAGCCATGTGAACAGGCCCTGAGGGTACAATTTCAACACACTGCGTTGGAAGATTCAGCTTGGCCCATCTTAAGTTTTAAGTGAAGTTTTTCATAACACCTGCTAATTGGAAGCTACTGTATTTTTGTATTGCTCAGCTTTTATTTATTTTTTTTATTTGAACATGTTGGCCAACATGACTACCTTCCTGTGGGGAGTTGGTACAGGAGTATGACTCACTTTAATTATTTTTCATCCTCTTGCCTTCCTAGCTTCCTCTCATCTCCTCTCTCTCTCTCTCTCTCTCTCTCTCTCTCTCTCTCTCTCTCTCTCTCTTAATGCATTTAGTGTGGGTTTATAAGGTCTCACTGCAAAGATCGAACTCATAGTGATCCTCCTGTTTTCAGCCTCCCAAGCGCTGAGATGAAAGGCATCACCACGCCCAGTCTCAATCGCTATCTCAGCGTGCCCAAGAGGCAGAACTGGCATGGCACATCAGGGGTCAAATCCAGTCCCTACATCTGCCTAAGCAGGTGCTTGACCTATCTGGCCAGCCCCTCCTCCATCTATTGACTCCCTTCCCACTTGAGAATGATCTGCCTCCTGCCATGTATCTTACAGGAGAGTCATGCTTCTGATTTTGTATTATCTGGCTCCCCAAATGGATCACATGGAAATTCAGAATCAAACTAAACTTGAAAAGAGCTGAACAGAAGAAAAAGGGGAGGATTCAGCAGCGACAAAGGTGGGAAGCCTTTGTGTAAAGCAAAACCAAACGTAAACAGGAAGAGACATCCATCGCCTGGGCTGACACCTGAGGAGGAACAGCCCAGGTGTGAGCAACCTGCATTGGGAGTGGGAGGAGAGGAGCCCAAAAGCAAGGCACAACCAGGGCAGAGTAAGGGAGCACAGGAGTGGGGCCAGGAACAAGGGGAGAGAAGCTGCCTTCCTTGCTCCAGTTAGCCTGTAATTTACAGGGGATTTTTTTTTTATTTGATCTTGAATTTCAAGGAAAAACCTTATAATAATAACACTGGAGATAACACAACAATATATCCAAAAAAGAATGCTCTAAGGGGCTTTCTAGAACCTAGTGTCCTTCCAAAATAACCCAGGATTAATAATAAATCATGTCATCCTGATATCCTCCTGCACTCACCCTGGAATTATGTAGGACGTGTGTCCTTTGAATCAAGGAACACAGGTTGGAAGTCACAGACAGGACAAGCATTTCCAGAGAGTTGTGCATGTAAGACAACAACAAGGAGAGTCCCAAAGAGCATCCTGACACCTGGGGCTGAGTGTGTGTCCCTTATTGACACTAAATAAATTCTCCACGTTTGTCACACAAATGCTGAACAAGTTTGCTGTCTGGCATAGGAAAGGTGTGCACAGGAAATAGCTTCAAAAGAAAGCAAATATGGTCTCTGTCTAGAGGATTGAAGTCCTCAAACTTGAACTGTAATTAGACCAGTGTTCAATTTTCTCTTTGTTACCTGAAATAATACTCAATCTTTTTTTTATCCATTTCAGAACCTATTTTTTGAAATCCTTAGAGATTTTGCTTCCAAGTATTCTTTGATGTTTCTATTTTCCATTTATCTTTTCTGTTATGGAACTGAAATGTACTATCATTTATTTATATCTAAAGGGATTATGGAGTCCCAGTGTAGCTTATACCAGAGGCTGGCAATGTAGCATGACCAAAAAAGATGTAATCTTGAGTCTCATAGAATTTAGAACTTTTGCTTCCATGTGTTTTCACTTTGTAAAGTTCTCATTTTTATTTGTTTGTATAAATATACTTTTTTGGGGAGGTGGTGGTTGAACCTACAGTCTCTGCAGTAAGCTATGCCCCTAATCTTTTCTTAAAAAAACAAGTGGCAGGATCTAGCTAAGCTGCCTGCACTGGGCTCAGAAGTGCAATCCCCTCTCCTCAGTGTCCCCCACACAGCTTCACTGCACACAATATGAGTGATTCTCTCACTGACATAGGTTATTCAAAACCCATGCATGTGAAAATGTTGCCTTTGCTCTTAGGGCATTCCCATGGGTTGCACGAAGCCTACCTCTATTACCAAAGTTAATCTCTTTTTCTTAAAGGAAACTGAGTTAAGCTCACCTCATCCTCAAAATATCTTCCTGTCCACATTTTGATGAATGTCTCAGTGAGTCAGTTGCCCACTAAAAGCTTTTCAGGTTTGC
>PVKN010002098.1:23351-45048 GCA_004027915.1 Capromys pilorides
TCAGTAATTGTTTCCACAGTTTTCTAGTCAAGATTTTCAAGTGTTGTAAATGCTTATTTTTAATTTTATGTCTTATAGTGTTATGGCTTGTATTTCCTCTCTCTTCGAATTATTTTTTTTTACCAAGAAGAGATTAATTTAGACTTCTATGTTTAAAAATTTCTACAACTTGAAATAACATTTCTATATTCACAGAAACAAAGCTCAAATCTTTGAATCTAGATCACAATACTATGCTATCATTTATTTGGCTTCCTTGTGTGTTTAATTTTTTTTCCAGGTAGTCAACTCTTTTTATGAAAACTTCTCTCTCTGAGATGGAACATAAATTCTTGCTGGTCATGCAACCTTGTTGTTGTAGCTGTTGAATTATTAAGGAAGACTCGAATTAAGGAAAAATAAGCTAGTTTTTCTAGCCTGGTTACCCACGGAGTAATCCCATGGAAGAGCTTTTGCTAAGCTCCTACTTTATCTCCCCCAAATTTCTCTTTCTACTTTGAGTTCCCACCCACCTTGGCATCTAGCTACCACTCAAGCAGTTAAGAATCAGTATCTCTACTCTCCAAAGGAGTTTCACAGGTTTAGAGAACTTTGGGAGGCATTTTTAACCTGGAAGATGCTAAAATGGTTGAGTCTATAATGTTGAGAATGCAAGGCCTTTTAGACAAGCAAGGTGAGAAGAAGGTTTAGAAATTAAGGCAAAGCACCTTCATACTAATATTCAGGGCTGCCAAAAGGCTGGTCCTAAAATGACATTACTTTAAAGACCTTTCTCACCAAAATTTCTAACTTCCCACTCTCTGGATCTTCTGTTCTTCAGTTTTTTTGCAGTTTCATGTGGTGCCAAAATGCAAAAACACCTGTGTAGCAACACTCACATGTGATACCCACAAAATTAATCTCTCTCTCTCTCTCTCTCTCTCTCTCTCTCAATAAAATTTGCTTGTTACAGGGTACAAGGTCTCACCATACAGCTCAGACTCATATTGATCCTGCTGTTTTCAACCTCCCCAGCACTGGGATTGCACGCATGTGCCACCACACCTGATCTCAGTGACTGGCTCAGCATGCCCCAGGGATGGGACCATCACAGCATGTGGTGGTGGTCACTTTGCTTGTAATAGGAAAACTTGAGATTCTGAAGAGAAATTGCTTCTCTTTGCATAGCCTTTTATTGAATAAATCACTGCACAAATAGGAAACAGGGCCATGCAATTTCTCTCTCAGTAGTAGAATTCAGCTTAGAAGTCTGTAATCAAGCAAAATCCTTTAAGATGTTCAGAATTTTTCCTATTATCTTTAGGCCATTGGACAAACTAATGTGACTCTAGACTTCAATATGAATACATGGTTTGGGCTTAATCTTTGACAGAAGGTAATATTGGAAGGGCAGAAAACTACATGTTACAGTGAGAACAGCTCTTGGACAATGTGTAGGTAATGGCACACTGTGAAAATAGTTGTTGATAAATGAAAAGGGGAAAAAATTTCAGTCAAGCCCAAGGATGGAAATGTGAGGTCTCGGGCTGAGGGAAGCAGGTGTTTGGAATACTACACAGAAGCTTAGAAGAAAGAGAAGTAATTCTGCTGCTTGCTAGGGTAATGCAAAAGGGTATTCAGAGACCAACAAGCAGAGATTTGGGGATATTTGCTAAGATAACTCATGCTTAGAATAAGCTCTCTTATTTTGAGTTGCATAAGAATCTTCTAGAGTGCTCGAAAAAAAAAAGCAAAAAAGCTCAGTTTGTGTTCTGTGTCTTTAGTAAAAAAAATGATGAAGGTGGTCTGAAGTAGATTCCTGGAATTTACATTTTAAACAGTCATTGAGATGATTTCCATTTTCTCTTTAAAGCATTCTGTACATTGGTCTTTCTCGTGCCACAAAATGCATCATTTAAAGTGTACAATGTAATGGTTCTTCGTATGTTCACAGAATTTCATACCAACTACCATGGTCTAATTTTAGGCCATTTTCACTTCATAAAATGGATATGTCTATCTCATTAAAAGTCACTCTGAGCTTTTCCACTCTGAGATATCTAGTAATCCACTTTCAGACTTTATAGATTTCTCTATTCTGGCTATCTTCCATAAAGGGAAGCATGTATTGAGTTATATTTTATGATTGGCTGCTTATACTTAGCATAATATTTTCAAAGTTTACTGATACGCAGTTTATTCAATGTATGTAACAATACTTTACTTCTATGTATTGCCGTCACAGCAATCCTGCACAAAACCAAGAATGAAATCACCCCTTCCCCCAAAGTCTCAACAGTTTCAGCATTTTTCCAAAAGTTCAAATCAGATCACTGCTAAGACTCAAGGCCAACTTTTCTCTGTCAAACTCCATAAAAATAGAAAAGAAGTTGTAGAATCCCCAGGCACAACAGGACAGGTGTACATTTCCATCCACTCTCAGAATAAAAATGAAGGGAGAATCGGGGCCACATCCAGTCTGCAAGCTGGCAGGGCAAATGCTACACCCCGTGGATGCAGTCCATGCCTGGATCTGGGGCACATAGCAATGACATGTGGGTTGCAGTGTGCTTGGCGACCTCATCCCTGGGGCCTTGTGGTTTATGTCCCATGTGGCTTCTTTCTTGGGCTCATTCAAACCACTGCCTGCAGATTTCCTCAGGAGATGTTCCACATTTCTGGTGTCTCTGACTATCTGCGGTCCCTCTTGGACCATCTGCTTCATTCCTACATCTTCATGAAATGTCCTTTCAGGGGCTCCTTGCCCAACTCCCCAAGCCTTTCTTTGAAATCTAGGTGAAAGTCTTGCCTTGCATTCTGCATGCTGTTAAAATCAGCATCCTAAGGACAATAACTGTCTGTTGCCAGCGGCAGCAGTAGCCAAACTCCCACACCCCTGCAGCAGCCTGGTGCTCATCCATGGCTGAGTATGGCGACATGAAGTCATGGAAACCAATGACCTCGAGGTACTCCCTGAGCAGCAGGCTCAGGAGCTCTCTTCTCAAAGGGAAAATTTGCACTTTCCTATCTTGTGCCCAGCAGTGAGTGGGGCACTGCTAATTCCTGAGATGCCCTGGAGATAACACTTTGTCCTGTGCAAAGTACACAATGCTTCGAGCTCCAGCTTTACACAAGTTTTCTTCTGGGACAAAATTTAAATTTTTGAGATTTTTTTTTCCTGCCTTTTAGCCCCAATTCCCATGACAAACTTGGTTGAACACAGCTAACAGGGCCCGTGCCATCGCCTAAACATTGGCTGCCTTGACATTTCCTATGACAGTCAAGTGGCCTGTAATTCTTAATCTTGCCATCCTGAAAAGTCTCAGGACATGAGCAAAATACAGTTCTTTTTTTTTTTTTTTTTTTTTTTTTTTTTTGTTTGTTTGTTTGTTTGTTGTTTTGTTTTTGTTTTTGTTTTTTTAGCAGAATGTAACATCTATGGAGCCTAGTTCAAATGCTAATGAAATCTTCAGAGCATAAGCGTGACTTATGCTATTTACATTCCATTCAGCCTTCTGGTCCTCTGAATTCTGGCCAAAATCAGCCATCAAATTCTTCTTACGGCACCTAGCACTTCTCTAGTCCACATCCACCAACCTCTTCAAACTCCTCCCACAATCTTGCCCCCAGGGTTTCCGAACCACATGGTCAGGTGTAGTTACAGCAAGGATCCCACTTCTTTGGTATTGCTTTCCTGTGTTGTTCAGCTTTTGTATCAGTGAGATACAGCACCTAATATCCATAATTTAAAGAAGAAGAAGAGAGTTAATTTGGCTCACAGTTTCATGAGATCAAGTCAGTGACTGTCTGGCTGTTAGGCAAAAGCTTCTTGGTGTAAGACCATAACAGATGCTTAGAACATGGGCTTGCAAGCAGAGTACAAAGCAGTATCAGAGAGGAACAGTCCAGTGGCATATGTAGCACCCCAAATCCTGTCCCCTGACCCACCCAGATGCATCAATTCTTTGGTGATTCGCAAAGCACTCAAGTTGCCCCGATTAAGCTTACCCGCCACAGTTAGCTATCTCCTTTGTCCACGATGACAGAAGTTTAGCACGTGATCACTTTTCAAGCCAGGGTTTGCTGGAGTTCATGGATGGTGCTGAGGAGATCATGAAAAAGCTCCCGTTGTAATTCCAGCTTATTTTATGTATTAAAAATATAGAAAGAAAACAAACCAACGAGCCATTTAACTATCACATTCCTCAAGTACCAGAGAGAGATGGAAAGCGACGCTGTGGCCTTCCGTTTGCATCTCGTAGTTAACTCTCACACCAGGGACCTCAGGATCAGGGAACCTTTCCCCACCACAAATAAACATTCTGCATATAATCGTACAGGTCTGGGGTCCCTCCAAATCTTTATTTTCAACAGTGTTCAGGCACGAACTAATGTTCTCATGTATATGACCTTCTCACAGTCATCAACATATTTAATAAAGCCACTGATATTACCACTTAATGACTGCCCAGACTATTAAGGAGCACAAACACCCAGCTTTAAACACATTTTACTAAACATATCCGAATGTTGTTTTCTGTCTCTTAAGAATAAAATGTATTTCAATTTAGAAAATACACGGAAGCCATTTTCCTTGGTGTGAAGAAATGAGATGAGAATACCTAAAAGCAAAGCATTTGCCACCAAAGCTTTAGCTATTGCAGCAGCACAACCAAGAGTAAGCATGCTGAGGTCACGTGGCCCTTTGAACACCTTGGGAAAGGTGAGTGGCGAACCCGCTATGGCTTAGGGTCTCTTTCTGTGCTTGTCTCTCGAGCTTCTTCTACTTCTGAGAGTTTTTCATCATTTTGCAGGGTTTGCTGGAGTTCGTGGATGGTGCTTAGGAGAACATGAAACTGCTTCCGTTGCAATTCCAACTTATTTTCCATGCTTTCTTTAATATGCAAAAGGGGCTCCAGTTCTTTTCCTGAAGTCTCTAGGTCCTGCAGAGTCTCTTTTCATCTTATTTTGGGCTGGTGTTATATGGTCTTATGCTCTGGAAGTGTGGACAGAGGCAACAGACCACAGTTTCCGACTGGCCACAGGACCACGGAGCGCTCCAGGTGTACTATGCTGCTGCGCTAGTGTATTTGGCAGGTGAGGGTGGCAGTGTGGTTTTTCCTCACAAGGCTTTAAAATTAGGATAGGAATTCAACTATGTTCCCCTGTAAATCTATTAGAAGCCTATGATGAGGATGCATAAGTAATTTGTTCTGAAGTCTCACTCTGCAACATGATAGCCTTAATCTGATCATTGCCACAGGAGCGTTCTAGTGTCCAGCTGCTAAGTTATCTGAAGGTGCACACACACACACACACACACACACACACCCCACACACATACATCTTGAGACTATAACCTTACTTCCTTCTAAGACTACTTCTTTTTATCAATGTGTCTCTGTTACTCTTCTCTCCTTGCTGGGGCAAATATGCAACACTCCAAATGAAGGAAGGAAATGTTTATTGAGCTCACCATTTGTGGAGGTTTCAGCCCCCTGTACTTGGCCAGTCCCCAAGAAGAGTGACACAAGGCAGAGGGCAGCAGCTCATGGCAGCAGAAGAGAGCAAAGAGCAACAGGAAAGGAAGCAGCTGCGGCTCCCAGCCAGCCTCTCTCCCCTCCTTGTATTGTAAACAAGCTACCCTTAGGCTGAGGGCTGAGAACTCACACAATGTCCATGCCTCCCTCTTGTGCAAGAATCCTGGTCCCCTGCTGAGTCACTTAACTGAACTTCTCAACTTCTCAAGTTGACACAATGTATCAACCAGTGCACCTAGCATTCTCACAACTGGACACCTGTTAGGGTATAGTTTTTCTTAATCTATGTATGCTCCTAGGTTGGGGATTTCCCCTTCATTTTAGTTTGCCAGCATGAGCAGACAGCACGTTGTGCTTAAAGCAGTCTTACTTTTATCTCAACCTCCAACCTGCCTAGTTCTACCTTTGGAAATGTCACTGACATGGCTAGAAGAAGTTGATACAGTCACAGTTGAGAGTCTCCTAAAATTAACCATTTTAGTCGGCACTGAGTTTATCTTCCAAGGAACAACAGTTGACAGGTTGACCAAATGTTTTGCTGTGATATAACAAATATTCTCCCTTTCCAAACCCATAAATAGCATCCAAGTCTTCCTGGCTGTATGCCTGCTAGAGTCAATTCTTAAAAAAACAATGTTTCAAGTTTGTCACACACAGCACCTTATTTTGAAGTCTAATATCAATGTGGCTATTAGCTTAGAATAGGTTGAGCTATAAATTAAAGAATTTATCAAGTTATCAAGATTTTCTTTGTACACCAAAAACCAGGTGCTGTTCTAGTGCTTTGCAGAGTCAGAAAGCTATACTTATTCTATCTCTCCATTCTTAACATTCACCAGTTACTTTGCAACACCATATTAAAAATACTTCCAAATAGAAAGATAGAGAAGCAATGGGGAGAATCTCCACATGGCCCTTTAAGGCCACTTCCCAGAATTCCTATGCAACTTTTAGTTGAAAGGGCTTCATTGGCTAGAAGATAGTAGGGACTAGCATGGCTACATGAAGCTGGGAGTGAGGCCCCAGCAATCAAACACCCCAGGGAAATGTCTATATCTGTACACACGGGAGAGAAATAAATAGTGGAGGGTAACTAGTGACTCTTAACAACTTCTATATTTAATATTAAAGATTAAAATTAGCTTTGAGTTTGATTAGACTCTGTATGCTCTATTTCATTTCATAAAGTGATATTCAATATTTGTTGGCTCTTGGGCAATATTTGAAAATTTGTATGTAACTGTTAAACCTGATTATTGAGTTTGGGAAATTCATTTATGTGGGTTTATTTCTTGGAAATTTTCAATTACACATGACTTAGCCTGAAGCTTTTTATAAAAAAATAATTTAGGTACCATAGTTAAATATTTTTTTTAAAAAAATGGTGGACTATTATCTAATCATGTATTTACATCTCTCAGTCATTCTCAATTATATATGTCATCTCCCCGCTAAAGCCTAATTCAATAATTTCAATTTAAAAGAAAAAAAAATGACCATTTCCCAAAACACTAGGATCTCTTAAATTTTATGTTGGTTATTAGCTAAGTATTTTTAGCTAAGATAAGAAATGAAGACCTAAAGATTTTAGTTTTCATATGGTTAAAATGCAAGGAGAATGGGAATGAGATCCTGACCTCCCACCCTGGGAAACAGACAGTTAAAAGGGGATCAGGAAAGGTAGTTTTGTCCTTGGAATGATATGTATAGTTTTAAAACAAATAATCTACAACAATGAACAAGGCGGTCAAAATGTCTAGGAAGGCAAAAACTACCTTTATTCATCTTGGATTATCAACATCCACTGTAGAGCCCAAGGCATGCAAAGGGCCCCTTGAGTAATTGCTGAATAAACTAATAAGAACGCCAGAGAAGAACCATGTCTGAACTCTTCTATCGGAAATGCTTGTACCGTTTCATTCCAGAAAGCAACAGTGTTAGCATGTAGTTTAAAGTTTTTTGTTTGCTTTTTGAAACAGGGTTTTCCTATGCAGTTCAGGCTGGCCTTGAGCTCGCTTTACAGCCCAAGTGGTCTTGAACTCAAAATGATCTCCTGCCTCAGCCTCCCAAGAGCTGGAATTACAAGTGTGTGCCATCCACTATGCCTGGCTTTGTGTTCTCTCTCTCTCTCTCTCTCTCTCTCTCTCTCTCTCTCTCTCTCTCTCTCTCTCTCTCTTTGTAATTTTCATTTTCATTTTGTTTGCTTGCTTCTATTTCTTTTCTACTGCTGATTGAACCTAGGCTTTTCACCTAGAACTCTATCCTTGCCCTTTCCATTAATACTTTTTTTTTTAATTTTGAGATTGACCTTTTAAAAATCTTTTGTAGAAAGTGTCAGACACACTATAGTGGCTGATGCATTGTATCAACTTGTGGAGTCTATAAACTTAACTAAGTGACTCAGCATTTCTGTAGCCTGGGTGCAAAGGGCATGCCCTTGCTGCTCTAGGGTGTTGTTCATTGTGTCTCCTTAAGAAGTTTAGAGGTTTGACTAAGTGACAGATTCATCACTTTGTAAACATCCACTGCCTGAGCAAGAGGCAGGCATGAGGTGGGGAGTTAGTGATGCTCACCCTGGGGTGAGGCAGCTTGATTAGAATATAAGGGGGAAAAAAGAGCTTTGTCCTCTTTTGCTCTTGCTGCCTTTGTTGTCTTCTGTCCCCTTCAAATGTTGCCCCTGTGCCACTCCACCTGTGTTGGGTATTTTGTCTCAGAGAAAAGAAGTACCTAAAATACATACATGTCTCATCAAACAGAATTCCTTCAACCTTGTATGTGTTTTCTCACTGTAATACTAAAGCACAATTTGTACCCAGGCATGATCTACACATCAGCTTTAAGGTTGAAGGTGGACTTTAGGATACCTTAGTTCATCCTGCATTAAATCTTGAATGTTTCCTTATACAACCTTCACTAAATCTTTCTAAAACTTAATTTTGTGGTGTAAACATATGTTGTCCCATGGAAATGTACACCCTTCTAATTTTCATCTGTTTTGAAAAGACACAAGTCTTTTAAATTGCTTCTTTAACATTAACCTGTAAACTTGTTTGTCCAAAAGTAGTATTCATTTCTTCTGTCGCTGAGGAAGGCAAACAGAGCTACACTGCAGGAGTATCTTTGCTTGCAGTAGCGCAAACACCAGCTCCAGAAATGTATCATTGAAGTTCTGTCAGCAGCCACAGGTAACACTACAGGAGTGGGAGGAGAGTCTCCAAGTGTATTAAAACATAAACATCTCAAAATGACTTTGAAGCAATAAAGTTAGAGTGCTTAAGAACAGCTAAGCTTAATTCAGTTAAGGTTGTACGCTCGATCTACTATTTCCAAGTGGCCCTGTATCACTCTGTGAAATCACACGGCTGGGGTTAGCCTTCCATGGCCTTTGCTGCTATACGTGTTTTGCAAGAAGCAAGGAAATAAAATATCCTGCTGGAAGAAGAGTTTGACAGTTGGGGAAGAGATACCAATGCTTTTAATGGACTAAGGAATTTTTCATTTTAGTAAAACATATATGAAATAAAATTCGTCAAGTTGATTATTTAATGTGTAGAGTTTGGTGGCCTTGAGTACATTTCCCGTATTCTGTAGACATCACTGTAGTTGATTTTCAGAGCTTTGCATCATCCAAGCTGAAACCTGTGCCGACTCAAATTGAATCATGGGCTGGGGAGACAGCTCAGCAGTCTAAGCACCTGCTTGGCAAGCACAAAGACCCGAGTTCGATCCCTGGTACCACATGCCATGCCATGCTGTGCCATCCCCAAAACTAGGAGTGGTGGCACATGCCTGTAATTCCACTGCTGGGGAGGCTGGGACAAGAAGACCACTAAGAGTCTGAACTATATAGCAAGACCATGTATTGAATAAATATTTTTTAAAAAATTGAATCATGCATTGCTTTCTGTCCCCTAGCTTTCAGTGACCACCCCTCTACTTTCTATTTGACTACGTTAGGTAATTCAAACAAGCAGAGCCACACAACACTTTATTCTGTGTCTCACTTATTTCACCTACCGTATTATCTTCAAGATTATCCATATGGCAGCATGTATCCACATATCCACGTATCCACATATCCACATAGCCATGTATCCACATAGCCACGTATCCACATAGCCACGTATTCAGCCTTTCATGGCTGAAGAGTACTCTATCACCTGTCTATACTTCATTTTGATTATTAATTCTTTATGCATGAACATTTGTGTTATTTCTCAATTTGAATTTTGTAAAACGATGCATGTCTAATTGATGAAGAAGTAATATATAATATAGGCCTTTAGTATGGCCTTTATGCTTCCAGGTCTTTGGGTGTCTACTCAGAAATGAACTTGCTGGATCACACAGGAATTGCATTTAAAGAGTTGGGCAGGGAAGTTCTGCCACAGCCTTCTGTAGCATCTGTATCACTGTGCAATTCCACCAACTGTGCATACAACTATGGACTTTGTAACTCTTTCACTAATGATTACTATTTTAAGTATATATATGTATATATAGTATATATGCATACATATTCAATGTAATGTATACATTATATAGAGACCATTTCTGTATATATGTTGTAGACATGGCTGAGAACTGCAAAGGCAACTCGATGGTGCCTTACATGTTGCGTGTCCTTTAACAAAATCTCTTACAGCAAGAACTGGAGCTGAACTTTAAAACTATAATGGAGGTTTTTGTTTTTTTTTATAAAACATGAAATTCTAACCCCTAATTAAATAGTGACAGACACAGAGGAAAGGTGAAGGAAGGTGCTATTTTTACAAAATAAGGGCATGGCTGTTCACCTCTGTATGCCTCCCTCTAACTTGAAACTGAAAGAGGAAAAAAAATTTCAAAAAACAAACTAGGATGTGGCTGAGAAGACAGAGGCTCTCTGATGCCTCTGATCTACCTAAGCCTTACCAGGGGTTCAGACAGTACCTTCTTTTTCCAAGCAAATGCACACACACAGGGACACATCTCTCTCTCTCTCTCTCTCTCTCTCTCTCTCTCTCTCTCTCTCACACACACACACACACACACACACATACACACACACACAGAGTGAGTGTAGCTATCATACTCTTTACCACCACCATAGAAAATAGGATCAATCCAAGTATTTTAAGATGGAAGTAAATGAAATATCCAAATTATAAGAGCTTTATTTTTAAGGAAGAATGCTAAAAAAAATACTACAAAGTCCACCATCATAAGGAGTTCTACTAAGCTTTATCCAAAAATGGTGGCACACACCTGAAATCCCAACTACCTGGGAAACTGAGGCAGAACGAACATGTGGAAGCACAAATTCAAGACCAGCCTAGCCAACATAATGTGACCTGTCTCAAAATAAGTAAACAAACAAATGAAGCAATGCACCAGGTGATGCAATCTTAGCATGAGATGCTGTGGCCAGAATGCTGAGGTCCCACCCCAGGATTGAGCATGAAAGTGTCTCAGCCTGGGATGGCTCGGGCAGAGGAGTCTGACGGTGTGGCTCTTAGGAGTCTCTTGAGATGGAAGCCATTGATTTGTTCACGCTTCATCTCTTTGTCTCATGGAGCTGTAGAATAAAATCATGGAAAATGAGAGGAAATTAGGGGAGGGTTTGTTAGAAGAAGGAAAAAGCTCTCAGGGGATAGTGAGTCCTACGTGCTTTCCCTCTGTAAATAAGCAGACCACAGAGATCTGTTCTAAACAGGTGACTTTGGGTATTGGCTTTAGGCCTGTGACTTATTCAGAGGTTCACAAGAAACTAAGTTCACAGGAAACTGGTTCCTTTGCATTACAGGGCTTTCCATGGGCAGCGCAGAAGTGAGAAAGCAGCTGTCACATAGCTTAGCATGCCTTCCTCCTGGGAAGAGAGGCTCCTATCTGTGTTTAGCTATTATCTCCTCCCCTGCAGTTTTCTGCATTTCTAAGCTTAACTGACTATATCATAACTTAAGTTCCCCATTAACTGAGATGCATGTGCTGGTTTCCATTGTGCAGTTGATGGCTACCATAGGCTTTCCCCTGTTACACTGTATTTTCTCTAGAGTTTAACAGTTCTTCTTTAGCACTTCTGGAGATTTTTCTTGAATTATTTATTTATTTATTTTAACTTTATACATTTGGTACAGAGTCTCACTATGCAGCTTGGACTCAGTGACCCTCCTGTTTCAGCCTCCCCGGAGCTGGGATTACAGGCATGCACCACCATGCACGCCCTGTCTTGGTGGCCAGCTCGGGGTACCCAGAGAGGGTTCTGCACTGCATGAGGTACAGGGGTTTGAACCCAGATCCTTGTGCTTACCTAGAAAGATGCTCAGACTGCCAAGTTATCTCTGAGGCCCTTTTCTTGAGTCAGATCTCTTTGTGATTTTTCCAAGAACCTGCTCACTCAGAAGTGAGTTCAGCAGCCATCTCATTGACTCAGAACCTTCCCCAGCCATAGACAGCTTTCCTGATCTCAGGAGCTTCGTATGTGGGAAGAGTACATCTCAGCAGCACCTGTGTCACAGTCCACCCGATGTCCTTTTGGCACTGCCTAACACAGGAATCCTAAGGGGCAAAGACAACACCATGTTTGCCTCAAGGGAAATACACACCTGACAAGTGATGAAGCTGCTAAGTGCTTTGTCCAGATGGTCTTAGCCTGTATTAATGGGAGAATAAAGATGGTTGGAAACAATAACTGCGTTTTCCTTTCCTATTTGCATGAAATTCATTAGATTATATTCTAGTCTACATGCAAAAACTTAAATAGATTTGTTTAAATATATCAGGGAAAAGATGAAACTCAACATAACCTATTCATGCTTACTGGGTGTGTCAGAAGCTATCCCGAACAGCAACCACTGGATGTTTCCAAAAAGAGGAGCCACTTCTGTTGGCCTCTATGAATGTGTGTTGTCCTAAAGACCACACAACAAATGTCTGTTTAGTAGCAAGAAAAATTCAGAACTGCTAATCAGTAACCAGAACTGTTAGGAAAGGCCAGGAGGTATAGTCCAGTAGTTTGCCACTTGGCTGGCATCTGTGAACCCTTAGTTGGTTCCCTAGCACAAGCAAATAAAACAAAGTGAACAAATTAGAAAAAGAAAGAAAGATAGAAAGAAAGGAAGGAAGAAAGAAAGAAAGAAAGGTTAGCCAAATGTTCTAGAGAAAAGAAGGAAAAATAAAAACAATAAACAAGAACAACAACAGAAAGTAATTCTAATGCAATGACAATCAATGTAGGTTTCATTTATATGTGTAAGTTTTTTATGACTGGTCTTCCATGAACATGAAAGTTGTGCAAATGCTGGCTCCAAAGCATCCAGGTCTCTTGATCTGAAGCTCTTCCATTTTTAATGTTCCTATGGGCAGGTGACACAGTTCCCCCAATTCATTTGATTTGTTATGGGCATGTTAGGGAAAAACACAGCCAAAGTAGTTGCCAAGAAACTGACTTAGGAAGGAAGAATACAGGAAAAGAGAAGGTGGAAGAGGTACCAGAAGCCAGCATATAGGGGGGTTTATTGTCAGACACAACCTAAATTCCCCAGTGTGGAGGCATAAGAAAGGTGCTGGTGACCAGGAAGGGACACAAAGGATAAAGGACAAAAGCTTAGTCTGTATTTTTATTTGTAGGAAAGGTTTTGTGCCAGGAGAGAGCTACAGTCAAAGAAGATTAAGGGACCTTAGCACTTAAGATCAAGCACAGAGGGAAGAGGAGCCGCTGAGGGCCTGCCGGGGAACCAGTGCGAAGCCAGGCTGTGCTGTGAGCCCTCCTGTGGTCCTGTTCCTTCTCCAGAGCACTCACATTTTAATATTTATTTGTGTTGATGCTTCTTAAGGCTACATCAAAGACACTTAAGGCCTAATGAGGAAGCTCAAAAATACTCCTAAATGCCTTTTGTACAGATTACTAAAAACAAATAAAAATTAAGCAAATTGGCACAATCCCAGGTCATTAAAATAGTCTAAATTTCCTTGAACAGTGTCTAAAGTAAGGGATATCTTTTATAATTTTCTACAGTAAAACAAACTAAGTGTTGCTGACGGGTATAGTAAACTTTACTAAGATCTTTGCAGTATTTTACTTACTTTGAGTAGGTTGCCAGGTAACTATAATTTAATTAGAAATAAATACATTGGGAATGTCTCTTAATGTTCAAAAACTTTTAAAAATAATACAGGATTCACTAATGTATCAATCCTGGCTTCTTTGTGAGCTGCCTGGAGACCTGCACACAATACTTTTTTATTAAGATCATGAAAGGTGTAATGGAGTTGCCAGATAGAAGCAAATAGAAGATGGTAGAACATAGACACCCCTCAACCAGTGTAGGTGTAAGCACCTAGAAAGCACCAGTAACATTCATCCACCTAACTCATCAGGCTCCGGAGACGTGCCTGAGACCACAGGGTCAAATCCACAGGCCCCAGTCAATGCACACTTGGATATCAAATGAATCTCTATTGTCTCATTAAGTCAAAGCCATGGAGAGCTCTCCAGGAGCCATGCGCCCAAGTACCCTAAACTTGAGTCCCTGTAGAAGTTTCTGCACTAAAATGATGTTAGTTGCTTATCGCCAAGCTATCTACAAGCCCATCAGTGAGCTAATCATTAGCCAAAGAATATTAAGAAATAAGAATGGAAACAAGAGTCATCCTCGCCATTGGTGCTGTCTCTGTCATCCTCTCCTTCTTTAGCCTCTTTTTCATCATCACTGATCAACTCCAGCTGGTCCTCCACCCCATCTTCATTTTCATCATCATCCAGTAGATCCCCCTCCTCAGCAGAGTCATCTGCAACACTCTCAGACTCCATCTTCACATTAAGCACATAGTTGGGTTTAGAAGACTTGTCCCATTATTTCTTTATCTAGGTGCTTGTCTAAGATCAAAATTTAACCAGGTCCTCTCCCCTAGTATTTTCAGCACATGCTCACTGTTCTTTCTGTGTCCTACCATGTTCATAATTGCCCTGAGCCTATCGCCATTTTTACTTCCTTTGATGCTCCTAGTAGTTTTATTAAGTCTTCTGTAATTTTTACTTTTTAATTTTTATGCCTCTTTATGCCTTAACAATAAAATGGCTGTATAGTTTCTATCAGCTGTCTCCACAATAATCTCATTATGCAAGCAGTATAATTATTTCCATTTATAGATGATTTCAGTAGTTGTTTCCCTAACTGCAAAGGCAATCTCATTTAGTGCAGCATCAGAAGGCAGCTTTGTTTGACTTCAGAATTATGTGTATCACCCCCTATCAAGTACTTTGTGGGGCTGTCAGACACAAATGTAAGAATATATTTTTGTGAATGAGAGTATGTCAAATGCATCCTCTAGAAAAATTAGTGTAATAGTCTTTGTTTTTTAAAGTTGATATCATGGGTTATTTTTTGTGAACACCTGATGTTTGGGATCTTTATTCTCAAAATAAGCAAGTCCTTATTAAACCAGGAAAGAAAAAAAAATGGATACAAAACCATGGCTTTTGGGTGTGCCGCTTAGCTTGAAAGAGACAAGTGCTGCTGTTCCCTCAATAATGAAATAATGATGTGTACAGAACTCCATCTGTATTTTCACTCCTACTCTCACTTTTGCCTATTTCAAAATGAATATGGGTCTAATTCTGGTCTTTGTACACTAAGTGTCATTATTAAATCAAACCTCTTCTCTCCCCTTGGACAGCAAATGATCATTTGCCCTGAGTCTATCTGCCTCCTTTGCCCCTTGGACTTCACATGTGCTTTGGTGAGTCTAGTGCTATAAATATACAAATGCGAGACAAACCACCACCCACCCCTGGGCAGTGGCCTTCATCCCTCTTTCTTTACCCAGAGGGAGAAATATTTGAAAGCATTCAAGTGTCTGCTGCCTGCACTCCTTCCTGGCCACTTGACCCTCAACATCATCAAGATCCTCTATTCTGACTGTCAGTAGCATCACTAATGATGATCAAAGAAAAGAGTAGCAAGAAGAAGATGCTACTGGTAACCATGAACAACTTCTACAGCAAGCAGACATATAGTAGGACTGGCTGGTTCTTCTGAAAAATCTTGATGGATTTCACTACTTCCTTTGTAGACAGGAAGAGAAGGATGAATTTAACTCTAGAGGAGAGCCAAAGGAGGGGGAGCCAAGGAGTGGTAGGGGAGAAGACAAAAGTCATCACCCTCTATCATGGGCCCTCATTGTGACCGCTGACTCTCCAGCTAATTTAACCAATGGAGGAAAATACATGCCCCAAAGGGGTAGTTGCAGGTGTGAAAGCCAGGTTGGCTTCACATCCAGGTCAAAGTCAATGAAACAGAGATACACGGAGGGATGCTTTCAGCACAAATTCCTTCCGCTCTTACTGTGGGTGTTATTTCATAAAGACATAATGTTTTTTTCAATACTTATTATTCCAAACATTGATCTTACTTCCACAAGCATGCAAAAGATATTGTGTATTATAATCTTTGTTCTACAGAAGAGGATGCTGGAGCTTGGAACATTTTCATAATCTGTCAGAACTAGTGTGTTGAGGCAAGAATTTATACTACCTTGTAGTTAGTAGATTGTTGATTTATATTGGTGATTATACTGGTGGAATCTCATAGCTTGGGAGGCAGTGTGGAATTTAGTGAATTGGCTTATGAATATATAATTCATCAATGTTCTTTCTGATATTGGTTACTGTCTTAAATACTAATATATAAGCAAAGACTGAGGCAGAGCTAATGTTTCCAATAGAATGGCTTAGAAAACTGTTGTCTTATTATGGTGCTCTTAGCAGTAGTAAAAACTTTATTTGATTTCTGTTTCTTCTCTTATATGCTACAAATGAAGAGTATAGCCTTAGGAAAGTGATTTTCCTGTCATTTGATCTTTATAAAGAAATTACACATAATTATCTTGCTTCACTTTTAGTAAGTTGCTAATTAAGTGATTCATTGAGATTCCAAAGGATTAATCTCTTGGCTTCCAGCATGGAAGTAAAAAAGAATCCACTATTATAAAAAAATAAAACCCCCAAATCATCAGGAGTTCTTGAGGCTCCAAAGAAAATAAATGATTGAACAAAAGAACGGCAATGAGAAGTTTAATCTGAGCATTTAAAATGAAACAGAAGCTGATAAAATCTTAACAATCAAAGCAACCAATTTAAAATAGAAGTAAATTATTTATTTAGCCAAGGGTAAAATTTTTCTTGCAATACTCATTTTTCTTAGAACTCAAACCCTAGTATGTCCTAATATGATAGTTTGCACAATATGAATCACGCTTTCTTTATTATTAAATTAAACCTTATTGTTCCCAACATGTAACTTAACATTTAGTACCTAAAGGTCATAGCTATACAAACCTAAAATGGCAAATATAAAATTTAACCACTGTGTCACATTATTTTGGTCATAAAGGTAGGGAATAAAAGAGCAAGCATTTGTGCACAGTTGCAGGACTGTGGATGAATAAGAAATTTAGCATTTTACTGCAGGGAAAGTCTGAACTTGTTATGCTTTCTTCAAATATTCAACTTGCATTTAGACTCAAAGGGAACAGAAGTGTTGGGCCAGCCAGATAGCTCAGTGGATTAAAGCGCCTGTTTAGGCAGGGGCGGGGCATTGGATCCTCAGCCTGCTGTGCCAGCCCCACCCCCCAGCCACTCAGATAGCAGCTGAGACTGGGCCTGGTGGTGTGTGCCTGTAATTCCAGTGCTTGGGAGGCTTAAAAACAGGAGGATCACTATGAATCTGAGCTGTGTAGTTGAAACCCTGCAGACTCTATACCAAATACATTTAAAAAAAAATAAATAAAAGTGTTAAAAATCAGTACTAAATTCAGTCTTTTACATATGGTCTTCTTTTGTTGTATGAAAAGAACTTAATTCTGAGACAAATATAATATCTATTTTTGAATACTCGATGTTTTCAATAGTTGTTATGGTGATTTTATTGGAATGTATTTACAGATAAAATCTTTAGATGTTTTTAAATCTAACACTGAAAGCAAGTTTCAAAACAGGTTAGTAGGACAGTTATAATAATTAATGCATTGCATATTGTTGTCTTCCTAGTAGACATCCAGAGTACAAGATGTAGGCATGATATCTTGTGCAAACAATACCAGCACAAAGCTTTCTTTCAATAAAGTAGAAGAAACTAGCTATATAACTATCTCAGCTATTTTGTGTATGTACTGATGGACAAACAGACAGACAGACAGAAGGATGTTTTTCTTCCTTTCTTTCCCTTTTCATCCATCACAATTTATCTTTTATTTTGCACAGTTTCTCCCCAACTCACAGTATCTATTGCCACCCATTTCAGGTCTTATTTACTCACCTGTTTTCTCATATTAATGAGACAAAATGAGATGACTTCTGTTTAGAACATACAAAGAATTCAAAAAAATCAGACACCCCAAATTCAATGACCCTATCCAAAATTGGACATCTGAGATGAATACCCACTTCTTAGGTAAGGAATGGCAAATAAATCTATGAAAAAATGTTCAACATCATTAGTCACTCAAGAGATGCACACTAAATAGACAATGAGAATCCATCTCATCAAGAAAGAATGATTTTCATCAAGCAATCATGGGTAAAAAGTTCTAGAGGAGCTGTGAGGAAAAAGGAACCCTTCTCCACTGTTGGTGGTAGTGTACATTGGTGCAACCACTGTAGAAACCAGTGTGGAGATTCTTTTAAAAAACTAGGATCAGAAGTCCCATTTGACCCAGCTATTCCTCTTCTGGTTATTCTTCCAAAAGAACTGAAAACATCATACCACAGTGATATATGTGCACCTGTGTTTATAACAGCACAATTTTTCATAGCTAAATCCTGGAAACAACTGAAATGCCTATCAACTGAGGAATGGATTAGAAGACATGTGGTATTTCTACAAAGAAGAAAAAACTGGACACTTTTGTAGGTAAATTTCTGTAATTAGAGATCATATTCATAAGTAAACAATTTTATTATTTTTTAAAGAAATAGCTACTCTCTCATTGCATGGGTACATTCCAAATGTTATGGTTTTGCTCTTTGATTTTTTTGGGGGGCATAGTTATTGCTGATGTGATTGTAGCAACATACCTCGCTCCAAGTATACCTAAAAGGAGTTAATTTCCATACAACTATAGAAAAGTGAAATCTCTTTCTTCTTTGTTTATAGGTGAATATAATCAAGAGAAAATTTTAAAACATTAATTACTGACACAAACTGTACATGGACAGGAGCTTGCAGTCTTGCTGCCTAACAATATATTGACTAGTGAAAAGTAAAGTTGTGTAAGCAAAATCTGCTGAGATCACAAAGCTTGCTATTGGTAGCAATAGTACTAGAGTCTTGGACACTAAATATGAAGTTCAGTCCTCTTGTAGTTGTTTTCTCTGGGTCTTTTCCACATCCATGACAGGATGCACCTCTTTGATACCTCTTCATTTAGTGAAGATGCAAATTACACCACCTCTGTTAAATACTGTGCACATCTCTCAAGAACTCTGCCAAAAATGTTAGCAGCACCTTATAGAAGCAGCTATGGAGTTTCCTTCTTTGTTCAAAAGAGATGTTAATAAAATTTTTAGATTAAATCAGTGCTGGAATGCACCAAATGCCTTCCTCAGCCAAGTATTGTCCTTTAAATTTGTTTTCTAATGTGGCAGGTATATACAACAGCACATAGGTGAAGTTACAAATGGAAAACATGGCAAGGAAATATTATCATGTCTACTTCTGTAGAATTCCATCTTTACTTTTGCCTAATTATAGAATGAGTATTATCAACGTGCTCATCCAGTGAAGGCAGGTTACTAGAGATGGTGTAGATGTCTCATACCAGTATGAGACATCAGAGAAGGCTCCAAACAGCTCCCCAGTCTTGTGCTTCCCAAGACTGCCCCACATTCAATCCACCTGCATGAGTCAGGTGAAGCAGAAAATTCACACAAATTAAAAGAAGCAACTTTGTACAGAGTACAAGATGCAGACATGATAATTTTTCTAAGCAATATTGGTACAAATACTTCTCCTCATTGAACTTAGAGAAAGTAGTTGTATATATAGTCCAGTATTCTATAATAGTAGTGGGTAATGAGCAGAACTGGCAATGTCAGAAGCTGTTGACTTGAACTTTTTACAGTTCAACATATGAAGGCAATATGCATCATATTGTTTATTGTGGCTGTTCTACTAACATGTTTTGAAACTGACTCATTGTTTTTTTCTTATTAAAAGGAATAAAATTAAATGAAAAACAATGAAATTTAGCAATGCCCTAAAATTCAGAACTGACATACAAAAATGAAATTATATTTTTATTTTTTTTTAATGAGCAGAACATATTTATTGAGGAACAGAAAGCTCCTGTCTGAGAGAGAGAGAAAGGAGTGGGGACCCAAGTGGGTGTCCCCAGGAAGCTATCTCTTCTAGGGACTTTTCTAGTGTAAAACCATGCAGTGGGGCAGGTCTAAGTTGGAAACCATGGAAACTCGCTTAGGTGGGCATGAGGTGGGGCAAAACTATGGTCAACCAATGAGATTACAAGCACCACTGTTCCAGTAAAATTGATTAAAGCCAATACCGAATGGGGAAGTGAGTCACATAGCAAGCAGGCTTGCATAAGGAACAGGGTCTCTTCCTGTTGAGGGTTAGTTTACTGGCTGATTTAGGCTTTTTTTTAAAGTGATTGATACCTATTTAAAATATCAATCCTTGGTGAGAATTCCTAGGGAAGTATGTGGCTACATTTGTTTCTTCTTTTGTCTTGAGATCTTGCCCAGAGCTGGGAGTATCTGTCTTTTGCAAAGCTGTAAATTCACTTTGTCTTCCATCTTGTCTCCTTGAGGGTCTGGCCATGTTGCACTGCCTATGATATTTCTAATTTAGCTGCCTACAACATTCCCCCCTCTGAAAATGTAACCTGTACTGCCATGAGGGACCCATGGGCAATGACTGCTCTGGCTTCTTCAGGCTGAAAGGGGTGGTAGTTGGGGACCAGCAGTAAGAGATACTCTCTAGAGGCCCGATCTGAAGGCCCTCAATAGGCACCAGGAATTTTTATCTTGGGTAGGTACAATCACTTTAAATCTGGAGAAGAAAAAGCCAAAGGAACTATTAAACATACATGGGCCAAATAACATCAGCGGAATAATTATGAATATAGTCAAAATGATTTTTATCAAGTAGACAGTAATGACTTTAGCAAAGATGACAAAGATAGTGTCTGGGCACCTCTTTGATTTAACATCTAATATTTTTGACAGCTATTGAGACATTAGTGGAAGGATCTGGAAGGCCACTGGCTGGGTAACTGACATATGCTTTAGCATCTATTAAATATCTAACAGGCTTTTTCCTTATATTGGCAGTTAACATGTGTTTTCTCAGGCTGAGAGGCAAAGACCCATGATCACCTCAATCTAAAATTTCTTCTGACTCTATCATGAACACTTTTTTTTCCCCTCTCTAGCAGCTTTGGACATTTTTTTTGTTTGAAATGTCCCTTTTTTCTGTCCAGATCTAGGGAAGCATGTCTTTTTTTTTTTTTTTTTTTTCTTTTCTTTTTTTTCCATTTTTTTTGACTGGCCTTTTTTGTAGGCTGTTAACATCACAATTTTTATTTTTTGTCTATAATTTTATTTTGTATCTCTTCTACTATGAAACACCTCAACTCAAATTTATTTTTATAAATGTCGCTTGGGTCCATCATCTAGGATCCATTGAGCACCATACAACTTTTTGATTTTAAGACCTCCTGCAGGCAGCCCTGCTCAAGGAAGTTGAGGGCAACTTCCCCAATAGTGGATTTCTTGACAAAGGACTAGACTGATAGAGAAAGCTTTTTTGAGGGATTGCCCTGCCCAAGGAACGTGAAGATAGCTTCCCTTGTAATGAGGCAGGAAACCCTGAGGAGACTCAGTTCACCTGGGCTGTATGAGATGGACAGCTAAGGCCTTGTTATATCTCTATACACAATCTGGTGGATTCCAGCAAAAGGAATCTAAATGTAATCAGGATTATTCACTATAGGTTTTACCTGTATGATTACCTGGGTTTTGGTATATTTTAGGCAACAAATTTGTGAGAGATTAGCATATGTATAATCAAAGCACGAGCATTTGAACTAATAGGTAAATTTACAAACTTTTTAAAGGAATAGCAATTGTAACTCAACTGGCTTTTAGACACCATTATTTATGGAGTCTGACAGTTTGGTAT
>PVKN010002099.1:0-44939 GCA_004027915.1 Capromys pilorides
ATAAATGATCATGAAGAAATGTGCATTCTGACAAAAATTACAGTGTCAATAATATGAGGTTCCTTGTCTACAGAGTTTTCTCCTGACCCTTAGGTTTTAACAGAACATTTATATTATTTAAAGAATTTTTTTCTACTCAAGCAGCTATGATATTTATAATTTAATTGTATTCACTTGTTTTTATATTTTATCATGTAAATGCTGTGTATCATGGAATATCATGTTTCTTAAGTCATTTGGAATTAGAAAGGTATATGTGTATGTTTGTATAATTGGCTTGAGAGTGGATTGTTGAAGGGGCCAGAAGCACATAATTAGGTAAAGCACGTGTAAGACAAAACAGGACTTGGTAGAGCCGTGGAGATAGCTCAGTGGTCTGAGTGCCTGCCTAGGTGAGCACAAGGACCCAGGCTCTAGCCCTGCCCCTGCCCCTGGGGGCCCTGAGCCAGCTACCAAGATGGGTGTGGTGGCACACACCTTAGTCCCAGCATTGTGGAGGCTGAAAATAGGAAGATCACTGCTAGTCTGAGCTATATAGTGAGACCTTGTACCAAATACATAAAATTTAAAAAAAAATAGGATTTGGTAGCACAATAGTGTGAAAAGGCCAAAATTTATAGTTGGTTATTTTCTTGGGAGACACTTTAATTATGGGCCTGTGCTGTCCAACTAAAATATTTTTTAGGGGGGAGGGGAGATTTTCTCAGCCTGCCCTGAGGGCTGGGCTGGCATGGCATGTGGTGCCTGGGATCGAACTGCAATCCCTGTGCCAGCCCAAGTTTGCCTAAACAGGTGCTTTAGACTGCTGAGCTATCTCACCAACCCCAACTAAAAGATTTTTATATCATTATATATCAATGCCAGTTAGTGAAAGTAATAACAAGATTTGTATAGTACTTTATATTATAGAGGCACTTTCACATACATGCATTAATATAGTTGATTCTCATTAAACAAGTGGAAAGCCCTTGTAAATATTTGCTCTAGTGACAATTGAAGTATTTCAGTGCATGAACTTGTGTTGGGATGGGTAAGGTAATCATGCCTGGGTGGGGAAGTGAATCTGTAAATGAATGTTTGAATAAGTGCACAGATAAATAGATAGGATCCTAGACAGAAATTGTCATGCAAGATCAGTGAGAATTCTGCCATAGACTTCTAAAATATATTGGAGAGAGAATGCAGGTAGAGTGATGAAGTTTTAATTATGCTAGCAGTTTCTCACAGGGATATTGTGGGGTGTCTGTGAAGGCTTGATTATAAGACATCATTATATATCAATTCCAGTTAGTAAAAGTAATAATATTTGTATAGTACTTTATATTATAGAAGCACTTTCACATATATGCATTCATCTAGTTGATTCTCAGTGGAATTTTTTCAAGCTCCAGTTATGTCTAGTTGAATGATGATTTAATGGGTGGGCTTTGGGCAGGCAGAGGAAGTATTTTCGTTTTAGCATTTTGTAACTACTGGGACCCTGAGGTGAATTACCTGTAAGGATGTTGGTTATACTAAGTAATAAGTAAACAGTGATCTGATGGCCATTCATTTCTCCTTTTCTCTCCCATCTGCAGGGAAATCCTTCACTGGAACACAGAACTTCCACTTGGAGGTCGGCCTCATCATCCTCTCTGTAGTGTTTGCAGTATGCCTCCTAGCTTGCCTATTGGGAGTTGCTCTCCGAAAATTTAAAAGGCGTAACCAAGAGCGCCTCAATCCCAGGGATGTGGAGTATGGCACCATCGAAGGTCTCATCACCACCAATGTTGGAGACAGCACTTTAGCAGTGAGTTGAAGACAGTCGAAGTACTCCAGAGATGCTAGAAGGGTGTGGACAATACAGCCATGTGCCATTGGGCCCTGACCTCCTAAGCAAGCAGACAATAGCACTTGTGTAATCTACTTTCCATGAGAAGAACATTTTAGACAACAATGAAGGGAGAGGGCATTTGTTAAGTAGATTCTTGGTAGTTACTTTTCTTTTGGGATTGAGTAAAAGGGACATGGTATTCAGTTGCTCTATTTTTAGTAATAAAAGTGCTTTCCTTTTGCTTAATATTAAAAATCAATTTCCCTTCTAGATTATTTCAACACCTTATAATTTAAGACTTTAAATTTGACATCCAAAAAAGTAGCTGTCAAATTTTGCATGCTCTAGTGCTGCCCCCTTGTGGAGTGCAGTTGCGTGGTTAAGCCAGTGCCATCCAATAGAATACAATTTGTATCAATAGTCTTAAGTTTTATGATGGCCATCTTAAAGGAAGTGAGACACACAAAGAAAAAAGTAAAAACAGTGTCTTGAATTTTAGCTATTCAGCCCAACATACACTTTTTTAACATTTCAACATGTAATCAATGAAAAAATATATATATATTATTTTATTTTTTTAAACAACTTTATTTACTTATGTTATAGCTGGCTGAGCCTGTCCTGGGGGTGGGGCTGGCACAGCATGTAGTGCTGGGATCGAACCGCCATCCCTGCAGTTGCCTAAGCTTGCCTAGGCAGGCACTTTAGACCGCCGAGCTATCTTGCTGGCCCTCAATGAAAATATTAATGGAACAATTTATATTTTCCTAAATTTTCAAAAAATTGTGTGTATTTTACACTTACAGTATGCTAAACTAGCTAGAGTTCACTTATTTACATATAAACTATTGTATTTATGTATTTAGAGCTCACTTTTTTGCGTGATATACTCACACCACATTCCCAAATACAATGATTTAGTATTTAAAAAATTTGTGTGTGTGTGTGTGTGTGTGTGTGTGTGTGTGTATGTGTATGGTACTGGGGATTGAACTCAGGACTTTGTGGATGCCAGGCGGGTGTTTATGCCATGTACTTTAAAAATGGTGAGCCAAGATCGCATTGCCTAGGCAATCTTCCTGACTCAACCTCTTGGGTAGCTAGGATAACAGATACATGGAACCATAGCAGGGTCAGAAATCAACATCCTACAAAACAAATACTTAGTAGTTACCAGAAGACCTGGGCATGGTGATACAACCTGTGATACCAGAACTTTGGTAGGCTGAGACCTGACCATCCTATGTTCCAGGCTAGATTAAGCAACTGAGTATGATTCTGTCTTTAAAAAGGCCTGGTGATATAGTTCAGTGATAAAGCTCAGGCTATTATTTGTAAGTCTCTAGATCCAATCCCTGGTATTGTTTTATTTTATAAAAAAGAGTTAACTTTAAGGGAACGTTAAAGAATAAATATGAGGAGATCAATTATATTTATAAATAGGTCAACATAAATTACTTTAAAAAATTATACACCGATGTTAGGCCAGATCTGAAAAAGGCACAGATTTGAGTGTTTTTGGAGTGGTGGGCAGTATGTACAGGATGGAATCAACTCTGTCACAGTCCACTGTGTTGCGAAGCGATCAAAGTAATACCTTTCTAGGAAGATTCTGTGTTGTTTGATGCCATGCCTGTGTACCATCCAGAACGTCTTGGGTTGAGTCTTGCAGAAGGTGCCTGAGGACTCTGCACTTAGGTTTTTCTAGCAGCTTCATCTCTGCTGGGGGAGATGCGCCCTGGCCAGTGGTCGTCTTGGTACCCAGGGTTGTAGCTGCACACCGGCAGGGTCCACTCTTCATAAGCCCGCAGGACATTTGGTGGTGGCCCAGGTGCCTGGGTGACATCGTACTCTACTGGCTGACCTATTACAGGGCCAGCAGTCACATGTACTTTTTTTATGAAAAATGGGGAAATATATTTATTTTTTAATTTTATGTATAAGGTTGTACTATGCAGTTCAGACTCGTAGTGATCCTCTCCTGTCTCAGCCTCCCTAGCACTGGGATTACAGGTGTGCACTACCTCGCCTGGTTTCAGACCTGGTAGAGAGTGTCCAGGGTTCCAGAGCCTGCATGGCGTGTGGTACAGGGGATTGAACCTGGTCCTTGCACTTGCCAGGCAGGTGCTTATACCACCAAGCTATCTCCCTGGACCGGAATTAATCTTTATTAGCCTCTAACTGGAGCCTGCTTGCTTTCTTTCTCTTCCTTCCTTCCTTCCTTCCTTCCTTCCTTCCTTCCTTCCTTCCTATTTATTTGGTATAGGATCTTGCTACACAGCTCAGACTCAGAGTATGATTGAACCTGGGTCCTTGCACTTGCCAGGCAGGCACATAGACCACTAAGCTAACTCCCCAGCCTGGAGGAATTAATCTTATGTAGCCTCCTTTTATTTAAAATGTGCTACTGTGGAACTGAGAGAAGATAGAAGAAACACTATTTTGAAAAGTAGAGAAACAGAATTTTTCATTAGAATGTACTCAGAAGCCTGTTCTAAGCTTTAAGGGAAATGAAATGAGTTATTGAGTTAATAACAAGATGTGAAGAACAGTCCTGGCAAAGCTGCAGTGAGGCAGAATTCTGAAATAGATGAGTCAGAACTTTGTTCTTCAGAGCTGCTAATATAACAAATTACCCTGGGTAATAATTGGAATATCTAGGATAAATTACCATTTGAATAGCTCTTAGGATTTTGAAAAAGGAAGGGAAGTGTATGCCAAAACAGTCTTCTAACCTCACCCAGCTTGGATGACAGGGTATCATGATATAATAACATAGTAAACACAATTTTTAAAACAAAATGTCATTGTTGGTTTCTATACTTGGTTATTTAGGCGATGTGTTCATTTACGTGGTGCAACAAAGCACACACCCATATGAAATCTCTCATTTACTCTATAAAAGAACTTGGATTCATGACTTGAGGTGCATGTTTTGTTAGTCTTTTGTTGACCCCTCCACCCAAATATGTGAAGTGAGTTTAGAGCTATGTACATTATGAAAAAACAGAACATTTAATTTTAGCAGTTTAATTTGTAGAATTATTCTTCTAAAAATGGAATAAGTGGAGAGAAATAGCATGAGAGAGAATGCTTAGATAAATAATAAATTCTGTATCTTTTTCTTTTCTTTCTCTCCCTCTCCTCCCTCCTTTCCTTCCTTCACAGGGTCTTGCAGTATAATTAAGGCTGGCCTTGAACTTGTGGTGATCCACCTGTGTCAGCCTCCTGCATTTTCTTTTTCTTTTCTTTTGGTGGTTCTGGGGACTTAGCCTAAACTTAGGTATATTCCCCAACACTTTTTTTATTTTAGTTTGGGATAGTGTCTCCTTGAGTTGCCCAGGTTAGCCTCAAATTTGCTAGGCTGCTGTTTTAGCGTCTTGAGTTGCTGTGGCTATGGCAGTGTGCTACTGTGCCTGACTCCTTTAATAGTTTTTAAGGTTCTGAATTTCTACCACTGAATATTCAGCTTTTGGTAATTTTGCCAGCCAACAATATTTAGCAGTGGTACTCAGAGGAAATGCAAGAAGGTGAAATTCATGGGAATCTGCATGGCTTTAATAGGCCAACTGAGATGGCAGGGATGGGAGGGCTTTGGGGGCATTACTGCAGCCATGCCCATCATCACTGCATGTGGGGTCACTGCAGCTGCACACCTCTGCCCTGAGCGCAGTGCTTCTGTTGTTGATAATCCTTGTCTGACACCAAAAGACTTCTGTTTCTTGGCATGCACTGAAAGTAAGAAGAAAAAAATTTTTGAATGAACTAACTAAAAATGTTTTGCCAAAATGTTCATTCATAGGTCTCTGGTTTTATGCTTCAAACAAAACTTAATCCTTTGCTTTTCTCATTTGTGAGTGTGTTGCATTGAAAAATGACAAGAAGGTAGTAATTTCGTGAGGCCTTGGTTCCTCAGCAACCTGCCAGGTGACTTGTGTCCTGGGAGCCCGTCCCTTCCAGAGCGCCAGCATCATGACCCACATGGTCTGTGCAGTCTTTCCTCCATAGACATCAAAGCTGTGCTTTGCATTTCTGATTTATTTGTTCCTAATTAGGCATCCTTAATTGGCACGACAGCCAAAGCAGATCATTTGATGCTTCCTTAGTGAACAGAGCAGAATGTGGCGGATTTTACCCTGCACTTGAGGTCGAAGGTCTGGGCCCATCCCTTTCCTCCTGTCTCCTGCTGCTGGTTCCTGGGGGCTCCAGGAGCTCTCAGTTAAGTCCTTGTCTTTGCTCGGCTTCTTTACACGTTGTATTCTAAAACTCCAGGCATAGGGAAGGACTGCTGATCCCTCAAGAGAGCATTTGTGTACTAGGGGAAGAGCTGGCTTCTAGCTTTCCTAAGATGTAAACCCCACCTTTTTTCTGGTGGAGCAGCCCAGACACATGAGCAGCCCGTGCATGTGTCCAGGCCTGCTGCCCTCCGTTTCCCACGCGCACTACAGCAACACACATGCTGACGGGACTCCAGACCGCCAACGACTGCTCAGTTGTTTTCTTTTTTTTCCTTGTCTTAAACACAGGACTTACTGGATCACTCATGTACGTCAGGAAGTGGCTCTGGTCTTCCTTTTCTGGTACAAAGAACAGTGGCTCGCCAGATTACGCTGCTGGAGTGTGTCGGTAACTCTTTTTTCCTTTCCTTTCTGGGTACCAAGCTCTGCTAATTGTGGTTGTATAGTGAACTGGAACTTGTAAGACCTGCTTCTCCTTGCCTCTCGTTTCCTTAGTAAGTTCAGGAGGCGCTGCTATACGCATGTGTGTGTATATAGCTCACTAATCTGCAGGAGAGGCAAGGTAGCTCTGTGGTCTCAGTTCTCTGTGTTTGAATCCCTGGGTTTGTTGAATCTCTTGTCCAGTGAATCATCTTTAGTGTGGAGGATGCCTAAGCAAAAGCTTACAGTTGCGGATAGACCCTTTAGTGTGGTAGGCATGCTGCAAAAGTGAATTGACGAGGCTGCTGCTGAATGGCCTGAGGTGAGTACGCTACAGGGCAGAAAAGGTGTTCAGTTGTCCAGTCCTATTCATTCTTCCCTACTCTTTGCAATAAATAATGGTAAATCCATATTATTGTCAGTTAAAAGTAAGAGCTTACATACATTTTCATGGTCTCTTGTTTTTTTCCATATGGGAATATTTTTAGGTTGCCATAAACATGGAGTGTGTATAGTTCATGCCCCCTTTTCAACTCTAAACTTCCCTTTCCCTGTTTTGGTTTGGCTTGGCTGGGGTTTTGGGTAGTTTTTTCCCCCTCTTTAGTGTTTTGAAACAGGGTTTGGCTGTGTGGTTCAGCTTGGTGCTGAACTCACCACTTTGTACTGGCAGTCCTCCTGCCTCATCCTCCCAAGTGCTGGAATTACAGGTGTGCACCTGTAATTTTTATTAGTTTCGTGTAGTGGATCGGTATTTGCAAGTGGCACAGTGGCTTTCGTTAGTTTCTCCTTGGGCTGGCTGGCTGATGGCCACGTCTACAGAGGCATAGTATCCAGCCATCCTCCTCCCGGGCCGAGTGTTGCCTTGGGCTGGCTTTGTAGTTCTGGCCTCCCAGCTTTTCCTTCGGGGAGATGACCAGTCCACATAAACTTGCTCTACCACCTGCAGCTGTTCTCCAGATTTTCTTTGAGTTTTCATAGAAAGTGGGATATTTCCAGACCAGTGGAAGGAAAAGGGATGGGCAGTGTGTGGAGGGAGGTGCCTCTGAGACGTGGCCTGTGTGCTTTGTTGCTTTTTCTCCAGGTCAGCTGCTATACTGTGCCAACTGTCATAGGCATCTCTTCCACAGCAGACTAAGAACAGAGAAAGGATAAAAATCCTCAGATGTGCTCATTATGAACAGCCGCAGCTGCCTTCCCATACTGACTAGCATTCTGTTTGCTTATGAACAGGCGGGTCTGCATACCGGCAGTAGGGCCATGAAGGGGATATGTGCCCGACTTCTGGCCCTCTACCTGCCAGACCTGCAGCAGCAGATCCCCAACTCAGCCCTTAGAGATCAAAGTGAGGATCCAAAGTAAAAAGCAATATTGTACTTTTGTAGCTATTCTTAGCATTTTCTGAAACAGTGTAAATCAGGGGCTGGGGAGATAGCTCCATGGCACAAGTACCTGCCTGGCAAGTGCAGGGTCATGAGTTTGAACCCTAGTCCCACCAAAAAAAAAAGAAGTAGTGTAAATCAGTTGTTACATTTGCTGGTTCGTGCTCCAGACTTTAATTCAAACGGTGCCATTTCAGAAGCATATAGTCAGTGTTGATGTGGTCCAGTTTGAACAAAAACACATGCGATGAACTACGTGGCTGGTGCATTATCACTTTGGATTCACATACACGAGAAGCTGGAGCAGGGCTGTCATTTCCAGGTGATGCTAAGGCAGCCCCAACTGTCGAATGCTGTGGGGATCTCCTTTGTGGGACTCCATGACCCGGGCCTCTGCAGCTCTGATTTTGCTTTGTGGGCTTCTGTTTATGATTGAGTTTGCAAAAAACAAAATCAAAAACAAGCAAACAAATAAAACCCAACACAATACTTGAAAACTTTGAATCACATGGAAGCCAGTGAAAGAGTTTTCTATCTTAATTTTATTTATCCTGCTGTATATCTCTTGCTTTCCTAAATGAATAAAAAGAACAAAGGATTTGACAACAGTCCATTAGGATATTTTCTCACTTTCCAAGTGAAAAATGAAAGCAAAGAGAACATGAAGATACACAGTGGAACTAAGGCAAGAAGGGCTTAGTGCGTGCATGTGTAGTATCTTGTCAGTAGCTCTCATTTTGAGTTTGCAAGTGCTGAGCAATTGCTCTGAGGTAGTAAGATGAATCCTGCACTAAAGAGTGTCTGTGTAGCCTAGCAGCAGCTCAGAAGAAGCATGTGACCACCCCATGTAGCACTGCTTTGGAGGAGGCACTGGTATTTACTAGGCGCATAGGTTTTCATCGGGATCCGGACTTGGGTGTTTCTTGGACAATAGTCCTGTTTCTCCACACGAGTGATCTCAGTAGCTCAGTTTTCCAGCAAAGAACTACAGTCTGTCCTGCATATGTAGGTGGCGCAGCAGCTGCTTCCTACAGCCCTGTGAGCCAGCAGCCACTCGCCTGGGCATAAAGCCCTACTGCCCCACGGTAGTGTCTCCTGCCGCCTTGCTCTCTGACTGATTATACCCTGCATTGATCCCCCCTGTCTCACGGATTTCCTCTTCCTTCTTCCCTCTTGGATCATTCCTATCTGTAATTAAAGAGAAGAGTGGAAGAGGGAACACCTTGTGGGTCCTCTGACATGTGCGTGGCTGCTGCAAGGAGGCCCAGCACCAGCTGGCCCAGCTCACCACTGACATTGCCATATTTTTAAATAGTGTCTTTCAAGTGGCCTTTTTGGTATGGCCCATTTTGTGCCTTTGCAGGGGCTGGCTGATAACACAAATACTCACGGCCATTGTCAGAAATCAGAGCTGTCTTGGGATTATGTGTTTAGGACTTTGGAAATCCTCTTTAGAAAGATGTCCTCTGGCCATGCCACCTCACCCCTGGGGTGTGCTAAGACAGAGGTTGAAACTGGACATGGTGACGCGCACCTATAATCCCAGTGCTTGGGAGGCTGAAACAGGAGGGTCACTACAAGTCTGATCTATGTAGTGAGACCCTGTAGACCCTGCACTAAATGCATTTAAAAAAAAAGAAAGAAAGAAAGAAAAAAGACCTGCTTTACCAAGAAGTCCTTTAAGCTGGAGGTAGCGTGCTTGATGATGTCCTGTAGCGCAGCATTGCATGTTTGGTTGTTTTTATTTTTAAGCCCCAGAATAAACATTCAAACATCTTTTTTTTTTTTTTTTTTTTTTTTTCAAATAAAGAAAAAGGCCATGTAAATTCAGATCTGTATGCCTAAAAAAATGCCTCTGTTGCTGCTGGAGAAGGGAAGGAAGCAAGGAAGCTTCTCGCCTCAGCAAGATGTACTTCTTTTGGCTTTCAGCACAACATTATCATTTAATCATGCACACTGTATCCTCAGTTTTACTAGTTTTATGTATTTTAAAAACCATAGGAATTCGATACCCTTCCATAGAGGGATTAAATGTAAACTCAGTGATCAGCAGCTAACTGTACAATGGAAAGACAGAAGACAGTGTTGTATCAGTATGTGGCGGGTGGGTTAGGGAGTTCTATGTGATTTTTCTTTCTCAGTGTCTCTCTAGGCAAAAGGCTATGGTATCTATATCCCCTAAGTGAGTTTCTCCAGCAGATATTGGGTGGGATTGTGAGCTCCAGGCCTGAGGCTCATGGAGTTCCTCTCAGGACGTGTTCAGCACACGTACCCCTTGGCTGTCTGCCTGCTGGAGTCGATTTTGTTTTGTTTTCCACAGGGAAAGGCAGGTATGGTGAGGTGTGGAGGGGCAGTTGGCAAGGGGAAAACGTTGCTGTGAAGATCTTTTCTTCCCGGGATGAGAAGTCATGGTTCAGGGAGACAGAGCTGTACAACACTGTGATGCTGAGGCACGAGAACATTTTAGGTGAGTACAGGGCGGGCCCTCATGGACTTATCTTGGTAGAGATGATTGCTTGCCTTGTCCTCTCTGCCTTGCTGGTGTGAATTTGGAAGTCTCTCCTGAAAGCAATGTAGGGATCCTCAGAATTGATATGCAGCCTAGTTTTCTTTTAACGTTGACTTCTTGTTTAAATCTGCAAACAAGTTAAGTAGTAATATTCTCTGGATGAGGAAAAGGAAATCCGTTATTGCTCATTCTTATTCCTACATCTGCAGATCGTTACTTAAACAACAAAAATTTGCCCCGTATTGTTCACTTCCAGGCTTCATGGGTTGTTCTACTTACCCCACCCTTTTTGAATATTTATTACTTGAATCAAACTGAGAAAGATCTTTGGACTCTTTCCTAGAGATTCACAGCTCCTAGGGACATCATAATTAAATGCACATTCCCTCATGCTAGGCATCAGTTTTAAAAGACCAGATTTACAGAGAGATTCAGCATACATTTTAATTTGGAAACTAAAGCTTAGCAACATTTGTGAAATATTTAAAGTGCCCACCAAAATCTTGCTGCGGCAGTGTAAAGGGTGAACATATTCCTTGGGCCTATTGACTTCTGCAGCTTTGAGAAATTTCTGCAAATGTGCTTACACCAGTACATGTACAGCTGATGCTACTGCAGTACTTCGTTAATAGCTGATACACAGTTTGTACTGTGGAGGTCAGGTTGGCCACTTTGTGATTACTAGACTACTTCTGGCATAGGAGACCCTTGTCAAAGTTTATTTCTATTTTGCTGTTATCGATTTAGTATTGTAGTCTTAGTTAAGTCTTCACTAAATGATGGTTGGATGCTCCCAAGGTTTCAGTGCTGTGGTATTAATGTTTCCTAGTTGTTTGAATATTGGCTGATGTCTTCTCTTTCTCCCTCCTCCTGCCCAGGAAGTCGCCTGCCCCTGTCCTTTGTGTTACACTGTTAGCTTGCTACTTCTGGTCCCCCGCTGCACACAGAAATGTCTTGCTTTAGAGAGCAAGATAATTCTGCTTCCAAGCTGAGTGTGTCATCCGTGACTTCTCTGCCTCTCGCTCAAGACTCCCTTTTTAGGGCTCCCGGAAGTCTCCTAAGCTCTACCTACAGCTATGACCGCATTTAGCTACTACCAATACTTGCCTAAGCTTGGAAATGCCACAGACACTCAGGTTTTCTTGTTGTTCTTCATTGCCCCCTATTTCTACTCCACCCTCCAAGTCCAAAACTGTCTCATGCTTTCAAAAGCCACTGCCTGACTACTTATTCATTGAGTTTCATGAGTCCAGTGAAGAAAATCCAAATTATCAAGGTTTTTTTTTCGCGGTACTGGGGATTGAACTCAGGATCTTGTGCTTGCCAGGCAAATGCTTATTCTATTGAGCTATCTCCCTGGCCCCAAATTGTCAAGTTTTTATGTTGGTTGTTGAATTCTGGGCTATTTTAAAATATGCTAGTGGTCAGATATTCTTGAATACTTTTCTCGTGTTTTAGGTATCATAGTAACTGTTTTATATGCTGTATACCTGTTTAATTCTCAGTTATCCTTTGAGATATGTCAGTGCTAGGTTTATTGCGTAAGAGAGGAAGGCAAGACGGAGATTCTTTTTTGACTTGGGCAAGACCACCGGGTTGGGAGTGGTGGGGCCAGTATGCAGCCCAGTAGGACGTGGTCTTAGCCCCAGTCCACTCATCAGCTGTGCTGGGTAGCAGCTTCATGCCTCAGCTGTCCCAGTATCTGGTTCCTGGACCAGCCATCACCAGTTTTAACCTCTCAGCATCTCTTCAACCTCTACTGATAACAGAGATTAAAGCACAGTTTTCCCATACCAGTGCTCCAGAGTTGGAGGATTAAATAATAGTTCACACTTGAGACATAAACAGTTGAGAAAATCTTGCATTGCTAGACATCATTTTTCCTGATAGTTCAGAGTATAATTAACACTACAAAAATCTTTAAGACCTAGAGAACAAAGAAGAAGGTAAGGCAATAAAAATGCTTATTATTTATTTAATCAGGGGGCCCTCTCCTTGGGAAGAAAGCAACAGAGGCCACACAGATATGACATACAAGAGCAATTTAATTTCTTTTGAGTGGGGCTTTATTCCTTTGCTATGTTCAAAGTTTTCTCAGATGTAAAGTTTCACTTCCCTTCTGGACCATTTCAGTTGTCCTTCTAGATGGAGACCTATTGTGGTAACTGGACCAGATACTGTAATCCTCAACACTGGACTCACCCCACCTTTTGTACATAAATACAGTAGTAGTATTACATCATTTTATTTTTCATTTTTATATATCTTTTTTAGCCTAAAAAGTTTGATCACTACAGTTTTCTGTGTGATGGGCAAAGAGTATCATAAATGCTAAATATATTCAACTAGTTGCTTTATTTGATGAGTCAGTTTATGAATTTTTAGATTTCTTCCTTTTATTTTGTGTCTGAGAAAGCCTACATGAACCCTCATTCTCAATTGTAGGCAGGATCAGGACTAGAGCACAGGTGTACAGGTTCCAGCTTTTTGCTGGCAGCATTGGGGTAAGAGGTAGGAGGTTGAATGATCTGATCTGGGAATATAAACATGCTGAAGAGTTTGTACTATGGTTAGAGTGAGTGCAAAGGTATGAATCCTTTCTGAATCTTAATACAATAAAAAAATTAAAAGATTACTACAATAGAGGGTAATACAACATTTTATATTAATTAATAGTATCCTGTTAAGGAATGAGTTATGTTATTTTCCTGTTGCTTCTATCAACCTCCTTTCATGGCAGTTGGTTAATACCCTTATTTTTAGTCACAGATGATTTCTGTAGTGGAACTAGTTAGGATCTGGAAAGGTACAATGTGGATTTAATGTCTGTTAATTATGTACCTGCTCTCTCTAGGTTTCATTGCCTCAGACATGACCTCAAGACACTCCAGCACCCAGTTGTGGTTAATCACACATTACCATGAAATGGGGTCATTGTACGACTACCTTCAGCTCACCACTCTGGACACAGTCAGCTGCCTTCGAATAGTGCTGTCCATCGCGAGTGGTCTTGCACATTTGCACATAGAGATATTTGGGACCCAAGGGAAGCCAGCCATTGCCCATCGAGATTTAAAGAGCAAAAATATCCTAGTGAAGAAGAATGGACAGTGTTGCATAGCAGATTTGGGTAAATTTTTTAAAATTTAAAGTTACTACTTTTAACTCTTGTCATATGTCCAATTGAGATGTGACTCTTTTTTCTCTTGACACATTATGAAATACTTCAAACATATAGTGCTGAAAGAATACTGTAGTTCACACCTACTACCTATATATTCCCAGTAACAGTTTACTGCTTTATCATGTCTAGCCATCCATCAGCTCATGTTAATGTTTGATATATTTCAAAGTAAGTTGTAAACAAAAGAACACTAGTTTCTTCTAGTGACTTCAACACCCACATTAGTACCATTAAGTAAACTACCTTATTTGTTTGTTACTTTCAAGTAAAACTTACAGATGATAAAATATATAAATCTTAGGCACGTTGTTAGAGTGTGACAAGTGCCCCAAGTTGCACCTCTCTGTTGAGACTTGCCCAGCATTCTGGAAAGTCGTCACAGGCCTCCTCTTCAGGTGGTTGGTCCCTGCCCCACTATCAGAGACAGCCAATACTGTTACATTTTGATTTCATACAGCTCAAGTGAAGTAGGGCACAACTACATGTTCTATGTAATGGCTCTGCCTTTAAGAAAAGGTTTCTAAAATTATTCTTCTGTAGCCAATGCAAATTAATCAATTTAAGAGTGAGGAAAATAACTCTCAAACTAGTTACCTCTTTGCGCTGCTGAAATATCTCAGTCTTACGATGTTAGAATAATGTTCATTGTAGCTTTACACTATAAATGAAATTATTTTCATTTCATTTATAGTGTCACATATAAAACCATACTCACCCTGGGCTCCAAAATATTGGTTGAATAATTGTGCTAATAAGAACTAAGTTATAAATGTTAGTCACTCATTTCAACAGATTGTTAAGAGTTCTCATTCACTGTGATTAAAAATGTTTTATCACCCCGTCTTGGTGGTGCATGCCTATAATGCCAGCACACAAGGCTTGAGAAGACAGTTTAGAGCTTCCCCTGAACAACTTAGTGACTTATTCAGACCCTGTCTTATTAAAAAATAAAGTAGGGCTGGAGATGTAGCTCAGTGTGAAGAAAGCCCTGAGTTCAACCCTGAGTAGTACAAAAATAAAATAAAAGGTTTACGTTTACTATAATTATTATTAGACTGATAAAGGTTTAGGCAAAATTAATTTTCATTATATAAAGAATAACATTTAGTTTTGTTTTTAAACATGGTATTTGACATGCTGGAAAATTTGCTTCCTTTGAATACATGGAGCATCGTAGTGTTCATGCCAAGAAATTATTTTACATTGTTTCCTAGGTATAACACTATAACTCTAAAGCCATTTATAGGCAATTTAACTGTATTACACAATTTCATGGTTTATGGAGCCATGGTGTTTTGGGTTTGAATTCTTACTTTTCCTATTATTTATACTGTACTTTTGCACAAGTCAGTTTATGTAGTCCAAGTGCTGACACTGTTTCTGCTCAGAACAGGAGTTGGAACCTTTACCCAAGAGGCATTCCAGTGTTTGATGCTGTGCGTTGAACTTCTGCATTGTTGGAAACTTGTATAATTATGTGTTCATGTATTACTCATCTAACTGAAAAACAATTAGAGCTATCCCCCAGGACTGAGATAGGATGTAGAAACCATTATAAACCTGGTGAGTAATAAGGATTTAAGCAGTAGCTGTTGTTAGGTTCTCATGGCCTAGGAAGAACAAACTGAGTGAGGCAGCTCTTGGCGTTGGCTATGGGACACTGTGGAGGTGATGTTCAGTAATGAGTTTTGTAAGCTTCTACTTAGAGAGGTTGTTGGTGGAAAAATCTGTGCTAAGGAGTCATTTTTTCAAGTGATTCATAAAGTACTGTAGAAAATAGTTTATATAAGTCCATAACCTGTATATAATTTCTATTTTTATGTCATGCCCAGAACTTAAGGATTACCTATTAGAAATAGTATTTTATCAGTAGTTCAGCCTAAAGATCAGTTTTGACCTTCTGTGGAATCATCTTGTCATGATTCCAAGCCACGGACTGGGAGGAGAAGCCTTTTCCACGGATAGTTGGAGGAATTGCCAGAGGCTCTTTGGATTGCAAAGGGTTACAGGAAAGCATCCTTCACTTTGGCACTTTTTATTGTATTGACTGTTACAGGAGTCAGTCACAATTGTTCCTTGTATGCACCAGTAAGTAATTCCATCCTCAAATAAACCATGCGTGAGTCTGTTATCTCCACTGGCAATGAGGGATACCAGGTCTCTAACTGACTGAGGAATTCTGACATGAACCATGGGCTTAAGTTTGCAGAGCCACTAATGTGAGAGAGGTGCTTTGAGTTGAGGTCCAGGGCAGTGCTGTCTTGCTAGGAAGGCCCGTGGGTTTGCCCCAACCTGTTTCCTGGATGAGCAACTCGCTGTGAAGTATGTAGCAGTGCCCACCACAGTGGTGATAAATTCATGTGATGATGAATTACCTCGAAGTCCATGTCTCACACTGTTGGAAATTTGTGTTTGGAGACTAGTGGGAACAGTGGTGCTTGGGAGCTTGATTTGCTTTGTGGTAAGCTCCTTTGAGGTTCACATTTAACATGTGGACCAGTTTTCCTGTGGATCTGCAACACTGACCTTGTGCAGTTTTGGTGCATTTTTCTGCCATTTGCCCCAAACTTTTTATCTCTTAGAAGTTTATATGTTAATTTGATTGCTTCATAGTATTCCTGGCATCCTTTTTCTCCTCTCCGAAAGGTACACCACACGTATTCCAGGGATTTAGTGTAACCCGGTGCACCCCACCAGAGGGAGCTTTCGACTGGGGTTGGTTTAAACTCTGAGTAGTCCTCCGTGAGAAAGGAAGTGAGCTAACTGCACTGTTGTCTTCTTCCTTGTAGGCCTGGCAGTCATGCATTCCCAGAGTACTAATCAGCTTGATGTGGGGAACAACCCCCGTGTGGGCACCAAGCGCTACATGGCCCCTGAAGTTCTAGATGAAACCATCCAGGTGGATTGTTTTGATTCTTACAAGAGGGTCGATATTTGGGCCTTTGGACTTGTTTTGTGGGAAGTAGCCAGGCGGATGGTGAGCAATGGTACGTATCTGATGCGGTGCTGTCTTTGTCCATGTTCTCTTAATACTGCTCTTAAGGAAAGGGCAAAGGGGAATATAGAAGGCCAACAGTATTTCTTGAACCCTGCTCGTCAAACTGCAGGCATTTATATTTGAGTCATGGTGAGTAGGTATAGCATAATGGCATTATATTTGCAATACAACAGAGAAAATGATTTTTCACAACTATTCCTGGGAAAGTTGAATTACTTTTGGTTTTAGTTTGGTTTGGTCCATATTGTTCTCCTTCTGTTTTCCTGTTTGCTTGCATCTCACCTTCCTTTCCTCTTGGGTGTTTGTTTGTTTATTTACTTATTTACTTGGTACAGGGTCTTGCCTCACAGCTCTTGCTCCTAGTGATTCTCCTGTCTCAGCCTCACCAGTGCCAGGACTACAGGCGTGCACCACGACACCTGGTTTCAGTAGCAGGCACAGTGCACCTGGGATTCTCGGCACCAGGGCGTGTGGTACCTGGGATTAAACCTGAATCCTTGTCAGGCAGGTGCTTAGACCACTGAGCTATTTCCCCAACCCCAGTTAAGCACAAATACATCACTAATTTTTGAGCTATCTCTCCTACACTAAGTTCTTAATCTTGTCTTTTATGTACTTAAATTGGCCCCAGATACACAGTTGAATTGTAAATACATTATTATTAGAAAGCACTGGGTATTGCTCTTTCCAATTTAGCCTTCCCCAGCCACTTACAAAATGGTTTTTAGCAGGATCTTTGAATCAATGTGGTGAGCCTCTTATCTTCACAATGGAAGATCTTACTTCATAGAGCATGTATCTGAAAAGGTCTTAGGAAAACAAAAGAAAATACCATGCATTTAGATTTGTATTTATTTCCATATGATGTTTTACATTTACACTCTGTGACCCACAGAGATACTGGATGGAAGAAATAATGCAAGAAGTTTTTAAAATCCATTATTCTCCATCTTACCTTCCACTGATGTTCCATTCTAAGGGTTGAGGTTTGTGGGATAATCATAATTTTCACAACTAATACAACCAGAAACTAGGAGGCTCTGGGAGATAAGTAGGATTGGATAATTTAATATAGTTTTGTGTACAATAATTAAAATCAGCATGCCTTCGTGGTAGCTTGCTTTTGTAATAGCAGAGTGTATTTGCTATGAACAAACTCTCTAAAGGCATTTAAAGCACATGTTTCAGAGTAAGCATACAGGGATTATAACTTGACAGTTCTTTGAAGATTCTTTTTAGTTGTTAAATAGAGCTATGAACATTTTCTTGGTAATTATTTCCCAATCCTTGGGAGCCATTGCCTTGCAGTTTGTGCCATTGGAGTGCCTTGGGAATTATTTGCGACAGATTGTTTTGCTGACTTAGAAAGTTCTGAACTTTGCCTGAAATTGCGCATAAACTTCATTTCCTCACCCACTCCCCAGTTATCCCGGAGCACCTTGTGTTGGGGGCAGGGGTAGGGGTAGGGAAGGAGTCTGACTTGGATGAGATTACCTTAGCAGAGACCTTGGAGCAGGGTGGTGTCAGAATAAACCGTGTAATGGGGAACTTCCCAGATGAAGAGGAAGCTGGCAGCCCACGGCCGCATGGTAGCGCTTCCAGCTGTGGGTGTCACAGTGCGCAGCCAAGCAGGCGTGCTTGGCACAGTCGTGGGATTCAAGCTTTGTAAACCCCATGTTGCAAACCCGCTCTCTGTGTCATAGACTCAAAGGCATAGACTGGACTGAAATGGCTTTTAAAGATCAGCTGTGATGAACAGTAGTCAGTTTGAAGTCAGAGTCATCCATTTAAAATTTAACTCAACACATGGTAGCGTTCTTGTTAGATCCTGTGTTTAACATTATTTTTAGAAAAAGAAATCAGGGGTGGCAGAGGAAGGGAGAGTTTTGGTTGTTTTTAGATTTATTGATCTCTCTTTTGCATCATCATTTAGACTGTGAGCTATTTCCTAAAATTTCGTGGGTAGAGCTTCTGCTCTGTGATGTGGTTGGACTCTCAGGGAGAGACCAGGGTGTCTTGTTTCTCATTTTAAATCGGTTGTTGTGCTTCGACAGTGCCTGGTATGCTGTTTTCCCTTACTTTTTCTGTTCCTTTTGATTCTGGGAGTACATCTAGCAGTTCGTACACTCACACACAGTGCCTCAGATCTGTTTCTCAAAACTCAGATTTGTGTTCTGTGCTTCTTGAAATGACTTGGTTAGTACTGATACTTCAGTTATCACTCTCACCAAACAGAAAAATGAGCAGAAAGAAAAAACCAAGTGATTTCCATCCTCAAATTCCAGTCTTCGTGTTTCCTTTCTCTTCTCCGTGTGCCCAATCTAAAAACTCATTTGTAATCATACAGATACAATTTTATATCATCTGTTACACTTCTTTGTGGATTTTATATTTTTATGTGGTCTCTGTTGTTATTTTAAATGGTCACATGATATTTTATTAATGTAACCATTTCTATGTTGTTAAATAAAGATCCTGTCATCTTCATCTGGGGCCCGTGGTAGACATTGTGTGCTTATAATTTTCCATCTTGAGAACCGATTCCTGGTCTGAACAAAAGCAGGCTTTGTAGGTCAAAGAGTGCAGACATTTTGATGACGCACACGGCCACATCGCTGCCCGTCAGCTGTGCTGATCCACATGCAGTTTCTCTTGCCCCAGGGTGTGACACACCTATTTCATTTTCACATGAGCTTTAGGAACTATCATTAAAAGAATGTATATTTTTTAAATTCTTGTATATAAATTGTGCCTCATTTAAATATATTAAGATTGTTATAATTATGCATCCTTTGAGTTCCTGTGCCCATTATAAAAATTGATGACTGGATAATTCTCTTGGAGCAACATTATCCTCCAGTGAACTATGAGCACAGAAATTGTTGTATTTTTATTGGAATTTTACATTTATTTTTTGCTAGTAATAAACCTCATTAAGTATAGCAAACATGTTTCTATACAGGAAATGAAAGTTAAGTCCATTTCACATTGAACATTCTCAGTAGTGTCTTTTGGAATTTACCTCTTATGTTAGTTTAACAGTGATTCTGGAACTGGTACGGAGGAGAATGGCTTTCTCACCTTCCTTGCGTGGATTTCTGTGTGAATTTAAGGTAGGAGTCTGCTTAGGTCTCTAGTATGGAAGCTGGATCCTGCACAGAGTCAACCCCAGCACTTTCTAAGACACCTAGGGCTGGGTCTCACCCCAGATTTCTAATGTAGTTCTAGGGTTACAAAGTGGGATGCTAGGCTCTGAACAGGGAACTCCTAAGAAGGCAGCGGAGCCGGCGGTGCGGGCGTGGAAGACAGCACAGATCGGCTTCTCTGCCTGTGTGGTGGATGCGCAGCTTCCCGGGAAGTGCTCTGTCTTCTGTCGCTGTGGTAGCCCAGGACCACTTCCCTGAGCAGGAAGGCACCCTCGAGAGCCAGGCCATACTTTTCCTGGGCCTGCTGCGGAATAAAAGGGAGTCAGTGACGTTCCAGGCACTGAGGTTCTTCTGCCTGATCCTGTCATGTGAAGCAGTGTCATCACAGAAGAGCATAATAATATCTACTCAAAAGGGTTTTGATAGCTAAGGGAGACCGTGAAGGTGAACTACCTAGTGCGTGGCTGGAGCACAGCGCCAGCGTGACCACTCGCTGTTTTGGTCCTCTCCACTGGAGAGGAAGCATTTCCAGGAGGTTGCGGAGCTTGCCGACCCTTTTCCGCCTGTCAGTGCTGTCATGTGGCCCCAAGGCTACGTTTGTTCCCCCTTTTCCCTGCCCATAAGGGGGCTTTGTGGAAAGCCTCTGTTTCACTGGTTTTGATTATTTCATGATGAAATCTGGTGTTAAGATGTCAAAAACTATTTGCATCTCACAGGAAGTCCACACTGACCACGCTTTACGTCTTCTGGGGTGGAGACTAGGAAACACTTGGTAGAACACACCTCTGGTTGGCACATGTACTCTAGCTTGGAGAAACCTCTTCTCACTAACCCTTGAGCTTCCCAGGAAACCACACGTGCTCCTGTTCTAAGTACAATGCGCTTGTGTATGAAACCATGACAACTCTGCCTTCTTTAGCAGCTTCACCTCTAACGTGTCTTGTGATTCTGACTCACTGCTTTAGTCTACATCATGGCTGGGACACACAGATGAATTGTAGGACAAGTTTTCAAATTTATTGATGTCATTTTAAGGTTCTTGTTCATTTGTCTGTTTCTGTCTTTAGGTAGATATTTGTACACAGTGATAGGGAGGTTAGGTGGGAGAAAGGATTTTTGCCCCACAATTTCCTGCAATTTCAAACTACTGGTTTACAAATCCAGAACAAAAGCCAGTGTCAGCCTACCTCATTCCAGAATAACCTGGTGTGCCTTCCTGCCCAGCAGCATCTTTCCTGAGTCACTTCTGAGAACAGCTCTCTGACACATACACTGGTGTTTGAACTGTGTAACAGCCCTGCTCGTCAATGAACGCTGCCCTCTGCCTCAAGAGGCCCTCAGAGCTACCAAATGTTTGGAACCTTTGTGCTGCTCTGTCTCTAATTTTGGGAGCATGCAAGGTCTGGCTTGTGGAATATCCGGGTGGCTTTCAGGCTTTTCGCCTTCCCCTCTGACGATTGCACAGTAATATTGGCCAGTATTTCTAGTAGGGCCTAACAACACAGTAATCTGTAAGCCATTGAGTTTGGGTATGTTACTGCAGTGACAGTCTCAATCATAATTTTAACACGGATTCCTGAGAAGGAAGTAGGTTTTGACTTTCCGTAGTGCGTTTGATTCCATGTGCCCATAAACTGCAGGGTTGCTGAGGCTTGAGTGCATAGCTTTTATCACTTTTCTGTACCCTGCAAGAACTGCCCTTCCAGTTCCACTGCTGCTGTCAGAAAGGACTGCTTGCCTTAGGCCTCCAGTGCTCCCTGGTTCTGACTCTTTGACCACAGAGTCGAGGGAGCCAAGACTCTTGGGCCATCATCTTCTCTGCTGTGACCACTCTCACCTATCTATCTATTAAGTCATTTTTTTTTAAGTATATCATGACGTGAAAAATATCTTGGCATTGTGCAGTGAGGTATGGTTGGTGAAGTAACATAAATATTGAATGAAGCTCTTTGAAACCCATTTCACCAGGAAGAGTGCCTTTTGGTAAATGTAACATTTCTTGAGATTCAAACATATGTGTGTTACCCTCATGTGTTTTTCCATATCCAAATGCCAGTGTATCAGTATTTATGTAATCTCTCTCTTCACATTGACTCTTTTCAAACTTAATTTTGTTTTGAAAGGAAATTAGTACCACTGTTAGAATTAGAAAACCAATATCATGTGGCACAACATGGAAGGCAGTGACACAGACTAAATATGCAGTCAGTAAGAGAGTTTTATCCATGAAATGCATTAAACTGACTCACTTGCCACCCCTTGAGAGGGTTAACACTGTATTAACTCTTCTCAGGATTCAAATATGAACCATTTGTTGATTTTGTAAGAAGGTATTAATTTTGATGTTCAAAGCTTTGAAGGATTTCAGTAGTATTTCTGTAGAAACTCGTTGCTGACAGCAGCTCGGCGTGCCTACAGAGGCCAGGGCTCCATTCCCCTCGCCTTTTCCCTGGGTATTGGGTGTGCCTGTTCCCCCTGGAGGATAGTGAAGAAAGACAGTGCTGTGAACTGGCCACACTGCAGCATGAGATCCGAGCAGAAAGACATGTTCCGTTATCTAATTGTGGGCTTGTCGGGTAGAATTCCGGAATCCAAATAGGAAACTGGACTTAGTTTAGCGTTGCCACTCATTAGCTGTGAACTGGGACAAGAATATTTTCCTGTATGTTCCCCAGTTTCTTTTCTTTTGGAGGGAGGGAGAGATGTTATCTATATGTGGCTGTCACATCTTGTTGATAGATCTTTGCCCCATCTTGGATTGCTCAGAGAATTGCCTGATCTCATCGATGGCCTCTTAGCTGCAACCAAAGATTTGTAACCCAGAAATTTTTCATAAAGCACTTGGAAAGGCCTGCAATCAGTTGATGGCTAGCTCTGACTTTAAGGAACATGAGTCCATATATAATCTGTATCTCTTCTATTTAGTAGGTATAATCTTAATATTTTGCTACAGAAATGTGTTTCCTCAGATTCTGCTGAGGGTATCAAAACATGCCTCCCCTTACCTTTATAAAATGTATTCATATTCTCTCTCTCTCTCTCTCTCTCTCTCTCTCTCTCTCTTTCTCTCTCTCTCTCTCTCTCTCTGAGTCTCGCTTTCTAGTGCAACCTGGCTTCCAGTTCATGATGGTCCTCCTGCCTAAGCCTCACTAATACTACTAAAAATGTAAAATTCCTAAATTGTGCAAGTACATCTAACATCAGAGGATTGATTGATTGACTTGTGGTCCTGCTGTGTAGCTCCAGTTGGCCTAGAATTCACTGTGTAGCCCAGGTTGGCTTTGAATTTGTGATGATCCAACATGCCTGGCCATCAGAAAGTTTTAAAAAAAGAATTAGGGACATACAATTAACATTTCACTTGTATTAGTGTCTGTAACATAGTAGATACTATATTGTGTTAGATTCTGGGGAAGCTGTTGAACAAAACCAAAACAAAAATCCAACTTAAAAGTGCTCACATTTGTGTGGAAAAGACACTATTATGAATGGGTTGGGGTCTAGACAGAGGAGAGTGATCCAGGGCAAGCTGACTTTCAGAGCTTTCCACTGCTGGAGCAGGAGACCTTCTCTGAAGGTAGAAGGCTTCAAGCGCAGCTTGAGTGGGTTGCAGAGGAGCTTGCTTGGGCTGGCCTGAGGATGTGAGTTGCAGGGTGGGGCAAGAAGTGCAACCCGACACTGATGACAGTGAGTGTGCTGAGCAGACACATGGAAGTGCAAGTTGTCCCAGTGTGGCTGGATTCCAGGGATGTGAAAGGCAGAGGTGGAGTGGACCGCAGTGGGGAATCACCTGCCCCTGGGGAACCTCAGGGCCTCTGCGCAGAGCAGGGCAGCACGGGCTGGTCTTCAACTCTCTCTTGCAGATCTCTGGAGACTGTGGGGTACAGAAAGGTAACTGAGGAAAAAGGGAAAACAGACCTATACCAGGTACCCATCAAGGTGAGGGCAGATGAGTACTTTATGGAGGCATGTGTGGGCAGGAATTGAAGGGAGGTCTTGTGCTGACACAGGGCACTTCATACACTTCACAGCACATATGGAGGGTGCTCTTGTTGGTCTTGTTGATTTGCACATGAGCTTTGTGATGTGTCCTTTAAAGGTGTTGAAAAACTTCAGCATGTGAATGAGGGGTTTACTCAGAGCCAGACAGCCGTGTACCTGGTCGGGATTGGGTTGGTAAAGCTAGATTAGTCCCAGAGAAGAGAAAACTTTCACTTAGACATATGTCCAGAGAAAAACTATTGTGCAGATCGGTCACACGTGCCCGAAGCTGTGGCGGAGTAGGTGATGAATAATTTCTCTGATTTCTTTCCCAGCCCTTGTGAGTCAGCAGCTGCCTAACCAGGAGGGCGAGGCCCTGCTGGCTGTTCCTTGTTGCTCACATGCACGTGTGCTCTTCTTGCCCGCACTTCTCCATCCTAGGTTGTTTGTGCCACTCACTGGCCCTTGAAGCACACTGTCTGTGTAGTTGCTTTCCTGAGTCTGTGCTGTCCTTGCCGCCTCACAGCTTGGCGGCTGCTCGCCAGGGGCTGCCTGTGGAGTCCTCACGGTGCACTTTTTTGCAAGGCTCCATAGGCTGTCATGTTCAGTCAGAAATAAGGAGCAGTTGTTAGTCAGGGACTTTCTACTTTAACAGAAGCCTGCCTTGCCTCCTACCCTGCGCACTGCCTTCATCCATCATCCCCAGGAAGCGCCCCTCTGTCTCTCCAACACTAGGCATCCTACTTATTCCCTCATACTTTCTTCCTTCTGTCTGCAATGTGTTCTTGCCTGGTGTTCTTTCTTTCCCTGACCTCCAACTGCCTCCCAAATTGCTTAACTCTGCCTACCCAAGCCCTGGGTTCTGGAAGACTTCTTTAGCCTCTGTTGCAGTTTACAAATGATACTTGGTACTCCAGTACGGTCTGGCTGAGCACAAAATAAGATGATGCTTGGTAAGCCAGGTGCTTCCTTCTCTGAGCCCAGCATAGGTGCCACTCCTGCCTGCCCCATCCCATTGCCCAGTCAGCTGCTAAATGATAGTGTTCTCATCTTCCTTCATCCTCACCCTGCTGCTTGTCACCAAGCACGGCATCTTTTTCATTTCTGTATGCCTATGGCCGAACGTAAGTTCTGATACATAGAATTTAAGGTTCAAGTAAATGGGAGACAGTGTAAGAAAGTAAGAAGTAACAAAAGTGAAAATTTCTACTTTTCTACCTCAAGTTATAAGTCTTGGGATGAAAAAAGTTTTTAGTTTGTTTTTTGACAAGCCTTCCATTATCAAAGGAAGAAAGAAAGGGACTTGTTTTGATCTACTGGAATCTGATTTCTTTGAAAAACAAGAGCATGTCTTACACTGTGATCACGCCCAGTATTCCTGTGGCATTCCACACGAAATAGGTACTGTCCACTGGTCCCTGAGGGAAACAGTTGCTTTCCTTGACCAGAGGGCGTCTATATGCTGCTGCAGTGTGGTCCCAGGTTTACTGTACTTTGGAGAAGTACAGCGAGAGTCAGATAGAAATGAACCAGTGGTTGAAGAAAGAGAGTCATGGCTAAGTCCGAGGCATAATCAAATGGTCTTTGTTTTTTAAACTAGATTCCTTTTACAAATATGAGGACATTTAATAAGGCTAAAACATGGGACATAGAAACAAGAAAAATATTTAGATTTGTATCGTGAAGTTATTGTTGGGTGTCATCAGATCTGCTTTAAATCTTCAATTATTTTGCCTTTATAGAAGTATCCATGTTTTTATTGCTGTTCACATTCATGTAACTCTTCCCTTAATTATCAGATTACTTTAAATAGACAACTATTTAAAGAATTAGAAATATGTGCTCACAGAGATATTCAGAGATGGTGAAAGGCACACATTTTCCTATTACCTATCAATTCATGTGGCCCCAAGAAAAGGCAGGAGTTCTCTTTTTTTTTAGATTTTATTTATTTGTTTGCTTGTTGTGTTTGTTTGTTTCTTTATTTTATTTATTTTGTGGCTGGCTCAGCCTGCCCTGGTGGTGGGAGCTGGCGCAGCATGTGGTGCCGGGGATCGAACCGCAGTCCCTGCAGTTGCCTGAGCTCTCCTAAGCAGGCGCTCTAGACCACTGAACCATCTCGCCGGCCCAGCAGGAATTCTCTTTTCAGGGTCACGTTCAGTTGTAATTTATGTGGCATTTTTTAGGATTGAAAATAATTAAAATATTTTGCTTGAATGCTTTCAGGGACCCTTACAAGAAGAGTAGGTAAGGGCCTCTCAAATGAGATATTCTCAATTTTCTTCCATAAGTAGTGGTTTATTTATTTTTTAATGTATTTTGTACAGGGTCTCGCAATGTGGCTCATACTGTAGTGATCCTCCTATTTTTAGCCTCCTCAGCACTGGGATTACAGGTGTGTGCCACCATACCTGGTCTCTGTGGCCAGTTCAGTGCCTAGAGGGTGGGGCTGGCATGGCACATGGTGCCAGGTTTTCAAACCCCAGTCACTATGGTCCTTGCGCTTACCTAAGCAGGCGCTTAGTTCACTGAGCTGTCTCACCAGCCCTACCCAGTATAAGTTGTTTCGTTTTTCAGAAAAGGTTTTATCCATTGATTGATGCACATTACAAGTGCAGCTATGCAATAGATAGTTATAATTAAGAGTATCAAATAGGATTTTAAAAGTACAGCTTAGATGACTTTCCATTTTTAAAATAAACTTTAGTTGAGTTTGTGAAATTAAAAAAAATCTGTAATATTTCTTGAACAGATGCTCCTTATCATATCTAATCTTTTGCATAAGTGATTTGTATTTATGTGGAATTTTTGAGAATACATTCTCATTGTTAGGTAATTTCTATGAAAAGGAGATTGAAGCTTTCAGGTGGCTTATAAGAGCTAGAAGAACTTAATTATAACCTCTCACATACCTGCCTTCGGTCTTCAGTAATAGCTTCATATGTACTTAGAAACAGACAAAAGCTATGTGTGGAGGGAGGGAAAGGAAAGCCTGTCCACTTGCAGCATTGTTGGAGCCTTCGATGAGAGAAAAGCAATTCTGTAGTGAATTTGGTGGTTCCTCTCTATAAGGGGAAGACTCTGCTTTCTAATTCCAAATGAAGAAGATATAAATTTCTGTATTTGTGAAATTTGTTTCTCTGTTTGTGGAATTTTGTTGGAAAAGTTTCCAAGCCATTGGAATTGTGCTGGGACAGGGCTTGCAATGCCCGCGTTCATATTTGCCTTGTGGTAAGAGATGCCTCCTGCCCAGTACGTCCTTTTTACCATCTTCTGCTTTCCCAGTGGCTATCCGTCCTACAATTTATTCTGTGCTTTTAATTTGAGAGTAACTAATAGAACCATCGAACAGACAGTGCTTGGAGACAGAAGTGCTTCTCTGCGTGTAGAATGGATGACCTTGCACTGCTTGCCCTGCTGGTGGGCATGCTGAACTGCCCAGTGAGACCCGGTACCAAGTACATTTAAAAAAAAGAATGGATGAAGGACATTAATTAATTAATACATTATTCACATCTCAAATAGGACAGACTTGTAATCAAATTATTTTCTGGTGCTGTCCTTTAATTTTTCTAGGGCTAGTTTGAAAAACCTATTTCTATTAATGGTCAGAAATATATTTCATACATATATTCACATATTTTCCTTTATACTCTGTTGTTTTCTCCCTGGGCCTTATTGGCAATTGCATGTTTGTTCGTATACACTGGTAAGGCATTTTATTAATAATTATGATTACATAAGCTGTTTTCATATACTTCAAATCATTTTCCATCCAGCTCCTCGAAGGAGGAGCTTTGTTCTCCACTTTTTAAAGGACATGCTGTAGTTTTCAGAATTTCCTTGAGGCTTGAGGAGGCACTTTTTCGTGTCATAATCTGTGACACCCATCAGTAAAACCCCAAGGAATAGTGGCCCCCTTATTAATGCAGCACAATTCCTGTCCCATGTGCAGGTATCGTGGAGGATTACAAACCACCATTTTATGATGTTGTTCCCAGTGACCCAAGTTTTGAAGATATGAGAAAAGTAGTCTGTGTGGATCAACAGAGGCCAAACATCCCCAACAGATGGTTCTCCGACCCGGTAAGAGTGCCTGTGTCCACCTTGAGAGCCTCGATAGCTGTTTTCTGTCTGCTTGGCTTTAGTATCAGTGGGGGTGGTCAGTGTTGGTGTGAGCTGTACTGTCTAGCCACCGCTCTCCATTATTTTTTTTTTGGTACTGGGGATCGAACTCAGGACCTTGTGCTTGCCAGGCAAACATTTATACCACTGAGCTATCTTTTCAGCCCTCATCATTATTTCATATGGAAGTGTCTTGGAGCTTACTGGCATTGATTTGGAAAACAGCCTCATTCTTGAACAGGTCTTCTCTGCTAGCTTGTGCTATTGAATGACAGTGTTCACAAAAATTTCTGTGATTGACCAGCTCCAAGAATTAGGAGATTTATTAGTACTGTGATCAGCCCAACCACGGCAGTTTTTGTGTAAACCCAGAGACTTGGAGTCTTGCTGTCAGTCTCTTCTCCATCTCTGTGTACTGGAAACTCAACACAGCTGGTCAGGGCAGAAGATCCTATACTGTGTTATATCTCATAAGGGGTAGCAGATCTAAGACTTTGAAAAATCACTGTAATTGCAAAATTCACTATTGTCCCTAGCTTAGTACTAGTGCTTGTACCACCCACAAAGCCATCAAGGGCTAGTAATATTAAAAATCCAAAGGACAAAGTGCATGGAACTCTTTTTTTAAGCATGCCTTCTTTAGCAGTGGTTAAGGCCTTGACTCTTTGTAAAGAAGATGCCAATCACATCACCAACTTCATAATAGCTCACCTGACATCTGCCCAGCTTCCAGAGCCACTTTTTAAACAAATTTGTTATTGTGATGTTTCTTCTTTGTGTTCTCAGACACTAACCTCTCTGGCCAAGCTGATGAAAGAATGCTGGTATCAGAATCCATCTGCAAGACTCACAGCACTGCGCATCAAAAAGACTTTGACCAAAATTGATAATTCCCTAGACAAATTGAAAACGGACTGTTGACGTTTTCGTGGTATTAAGAAGGAAGATTTCACGTTGTCGTTGTCCAGCTGGGACCTAATGCTGGTCTGACTGGTTGTCAGAACAGAATCCATCTGTCTCCCTCTTGAAATGGCTGCTTTGACAAGGCAGACATCATACCCAGCCCCACGCTGGGGAGACACCAAAACACCCTAACCTCGCTCAATGACTGTGAACTGGGCATTTCATGAACTGTCCACTCCGCAGAGACTAACGGTGGACAGATACTGTTGCAAAGGTAGGGAACTGGAGGAACACAGAGAAATCCTAAAAGAGATCTGGGCATTAAGACAGTGGCTTTGCATATCTTTCACAGGTCTCCTAGACACTCCCCAGGGAATCTCCAGGAGGTGGTGAATTTTTAATCAGCAATATTGCCTGTGCTTCTCTTCTTTATTGCACTAGGAATTCTTTGCATTCCTTACTTGCACTGTTACTCTTAATTTTAAAGACCTAACTTGCCAAAACGTTGGCTGCATACTCCACTGGTCTGTCTTTGGATAATAGGAATTCAATTTGGCAAAACAAAATGTAATGTCAGACTTTGCTGCATTTTACACATGTGCTGATGTTTACAATGATGCCGAACATTAGGAATTGTTTATACACAACTTTGCAAATTATTTATTACTTGTGCACTTAGCAGGTTTTACAAAACTGCCTTGTGCATATGTTAAAGCTTATTTTTATGTGGTCTTATGATTTTATTACCGAAATGTTTTTAACATTATACTCTGAAATGGACATTTTCTTTTTATTATCAGTTAAGTTCACATTTAAGTGCTTCACATTTGTATGTGTGTAGACTATCTGTAACTTTTTCAGTTCATATGCAGAATGTATTTAGTCATTACCTATCTGACACCACCGAATATATTACTGATTTAGAAGCAAAGATTTCAGTAGAATTTTAGTCCTGAACGCTGTGGGGAAAATGCATTTTCTTCGGAAATATCCATTACGTGCATTTAAACTCTGCCAGAAAAAAAATAACTATTTTGTTTTAATCTACTTTTTGTATTTAGTAGTTATTTGTATAAATTAAATAAACCGTTTTCAAGTCAAAAAGTGAAATTATTTTCAGTATGTATCAGTAAGATCTATGCAATATAATGTTTTGTTTTGTGGGAATAGTAGATGCACATATCTCACTTGAAAACTTAATTTGCTTTTCAAGACAACTAATGAGCCTGAAGGTACTATGGGGACATCTTGCAGCTTGAATGCGGCATCAGAATTTTTGAGATTTATTTTTTGCTGCTTTTGCTTGTATTTTTCCTCTTCTGTATTTCCAACTTTCAGGTAGTGTAACAAGCTCCCTGGCCTGCCTTTTACACAGGGAAGTTGTGGGTCTACATGGGAGGAAGGCTGCCAAAACATTTTGTTCAATGGAATATCCAAGTGAGTGCCAGTGGCTCTATGCATCCATAAGATGAACAGAGGAGCCCATGCCTAAGCTTTCTGTGCATGAGAGGTCTGAAAAGGTCGTGGAGGCCAAAAAACGAAGGAGGTGAATTTGTGGAATATTCTGCAGAGATCAACTATTAACTTGTTAACTTTATTGACATGCATTTACTTGAAAGGGTATATAAAAAGAGTCAAATTAACTTCTTTTAAATTAAGCATTAAATTTTCATTTCATTGACATATGAAATGAAACTTGCCACCTCAGTATTGAAAGTATGTAGTTCTGCAACATTAAGTACATTTTCTTTGTCATGCAATTATGCCCATCAGTCGGGCATGGTGGCGCACACCTGTAATCCCAGCACTTGGATGGCTGAGGCAGGAGCATCAGTGTGAGTTTGAGACTAGCCTGGGCTACAAAAGCGAGTACAAGGCCAGGCTGAACTGCATAGCGAGACCCTGTCTCAAAAAGACAAAAAAAAAATTATGCCAACCAAGTGCTTTGCATCTTGCAAAAGCAAAACTCTGTGTCTGTTAAATACTGAGCTGTCCCTGACCCCTTCCTATCCCTAGAAACCATCTTTGTGTTTTTTACCTCTGGAAAACACGATTGTTCCTCACCTGAGCAGGATCACACAGTACTTGTCCTTTTGTGAGACTGTCTCTGTTCCCTTAGCTTGATGGCTTTAGTTCTTCTCTGTTCATCTGTGCAGTAGCATGGATGTCCTTTTTAAGGCTGAGTCATATTCCATATGTATATATTCATGTTGTTTTTCCATGTATTCATCCATCAGTGAACGTTTGCACTGAATCCACCTCTGACTGCTATGAACAATGTTCTCCTAGTCATGCATGTGCAAATAGCTCCTTCAGCTGCTGCTTTCAGTTCCTTGAGTGTATCCTTAGAAGTAGAATGGCATCATGTTTGACTTTTATTGAGCTATTCCGTATTTACATAAAGGCACACAACTTAATACATTTATGTAAGTTTCTTTTCTTTATTTTTATTTTTTTATATTATGGCTGGCTTGGCGTGCCCTGGGAGTGGGGCTGGCACAGCATGTGGTGCTGGGGATCAAACCACAGTCCCTGCAGTTGCCTAAGCTTGCCTAAGCAGGCGCTTTAGACCACTGAGCTATCTCACCAGCCCCTATGTAAGTTTCTTTTAAGTGCTAGAGATTGAATACAACACTCTTTTACTCAGATGTATTCCTATTATTTTACTTAGTTTCTTAAAACTTTGACACATGATCTCACTAACTTGCACAGGCTGGCCACAAACTTGCAGTCCTCCTGCCTCAGAACTGGGATTACAGATGTGGGTCACAGTGCCCAGCCAAACTGTTGAAACTTCTACACTCCTGCCTCCTAATGCCTAATTTTCCTTGATATGGAGCAGTTTATAAAGGAACTCATACAGAATGTTAAGAAGCAGACGTGGAATCACTGGCAGATGGAGTATGGCCTATATTCTGCTTTGGTAGACATTAGCAGTCCATTTTTAGACAGTGTTGTGTGGTGTACCTTGCCATCGGCTGTGTATGAGAGTTATGACCATTCAACGTTTTCAGTTGTGTGCAGTATTTTCTTTTGCCTTTTAGCCATCCGGCTAGGTATTGTACTCAAATTTCAGCCAAATAATAAATAGAGATCATGAGTAAACAAATGACAGGTTAGATAGCACTTGCCCTGTTTCTCAGTGACTCCAGCACATAAGGAGAAGTCACAGACATAAATAAACGGGTCCCGGCTCTTGCATGCTACCCCGTGAGCCTAGCAGGTAGTGATGCATCCTCTTCAGGCAGCCTGGCTCTTGGACAGTCAGCAGTGACTTCGTCTGCTGCTTACCTGTGGAGTGTGTTGCTCCAACTTTGGAAGATCTGGCTTTGTAGACCAGAAGATTATGTGAAGGCCTCCAATTCGTCATACTTTTGAGCAGTTTTAACACCACCCAATTTGCCAAAACCTCACTAAGTGACTTGAAACTAACTCTCATTTGAAAGATTTCTGTATTGCAGGTGGCTAGCCAGAGGCAAGAAGAAACATGCTGGCCCTTCAGAAAAGCAGGCTTACGTGGTACCCAGCGAAAAAGCTGAGGCCCCGAGAGGTCTGCCGATGCGGCAAGAGTAGGCCTTTGGATACTCAGACCTAAGTCACATCTCTGACTCTACAATTAGTTCTCAGAGGTGACCTCTTTTACCTTCATTTGTATGGGCCACATTCTCTGGCTACATAGAAGCTACCAAAAAGTCTGGGGTGAGGACACAGTTTGGTTGGGAAAGTTTTTGAAGCAAAACTTGTACTCTTTGTGGCATGAGAGAAAGGGAGAGAGAGAGAGAGAGAGAGAGAGAGAGAGAGAGAGAGAGAGAGAGGAGAGAGAGAGAGAAGAGTCACTAATGCAACTCACAGCCACAGTCTCACAAGCATACTGGCGCAAACTCTTGTGCCGAAGAGACCCTTCTTGCATTAGCCTCCCAAGTGCTGGGAAAAAAGGCACATACTCTTGCATGTGGCGATGCTTTTTTTTTTTTCTTTTTTTCCCCCCTCTTTTTTATAGTACTGGGGATTGAATACAGAGACTCAGGTATGCTCTCTCAATGAAATATAGTCCCAGACATTTTTTGTAGGTGTTGATTTTATTTTTGTGATTTTGAGACAGTCTCACTATGTAGATGAGATTGGCCTTAACCTCATTGTGTAGCCCAAGCTGACTGTGAACTTGTGGTGATCCTCCTATCTTAGCCTCCTGAGTGCTGGGATTACAGGTATTCAGCACCAAGCCTGGCTGCTCTTAGCCCCTTTTAAAAATTCTTTTTCGAGATGGGGATCTTGCTAAATTGGCTGGGCTGGCTTCGAGCTTGACACTTTCCTGCCTCAGCCTCTCGAGTAGCTTGGGATCACATCTGGTATTAGTTTTTTTCTTTTTGCAGAGCTGGGGATCAAACACAGGGCCCATGCTAGGCAAGTGCTCTCCTACTGAGCTACTTTCCCATCCCATCCTTAATTGCTTTCTAATGCATGAAGATGTTCTATTTGAAAAGATTTGTAAGAGAACACAGGTAGACTGTGATAATACCTCATGGACGTAGTACCAGATAAGAAACTCAGGTTGCAGCTTGTAGCTCGCCTTCATATACACCAATTTGGAGGCTTGGGCTGACTCCACCAGCTTGCCTGGGCTATAGAGTGAGGGACACTCGAGGGGTCTAGCAGGGCAGAAAGAGAAAAAAGTGACTCACTTGTACTGCCCGACCTCCAGGCTGTCGCCAACGCCCTGCTTCTCTTCTCGCCTTGAGGACAGCAGTAACTTTGTGTAGCAGCAGTTTCCTCGTCCAGTGTGTAATTGCTCTAATATTTCAGAAGTGACTTCTAGGTACTGGCACCTACCGGCCAGGTCCCCGCCACAGCTGGCAGTGCTCCAACTCCAGGGGCCGCCTCCGAACTAGGGACCCCGCTGCTGCCCCACGGTGTAGCACTGTGGGTACTCACTTTCCAACTCATGTTCAGTTTCACCACTTTCCTTCTTTGCTGTCTTCAGCCTCAGTGCAGGTAGCCCAGTTGCTTGTATTCTATCTTGAATGTGGTCTCGTTGCCTTTTTCGCAATTACTAATTGGTAGACCTCTTCTCCATAATAATGAGTAAATGACACATGTCCTGGCCTAATCTTTTTTCCTAGCATGTAAGCTTCTCCCCCAAAGAGTTGATTTTTCTGTTCCTCCTCAGCCCTGTCACTAAATGAACAGCAATTTCTCCACTTAAATTGGAAAGCCCCAAGGGCCTCACCATCATTAGACGTGTGTGTCATATTTGAGCCCTTCATTGCGCCCAAGCTTTCTTTCCAAAACTAGCTACCATACTGTCAGGGAGCTAGGAGTTAGTGTTTCAAAGCCTAATTAATTTGCATAATTCAAGAGGCAGGAAACAAACAAACAAAAAAAAAGAGGTGGCCTGCCGTACCAGGACATGAACTCTGCAGTTTCCTACTCTGCATTCATCCTGACACATTAGAAGTCACATTCTTCTGATAACCACCATTCACACCATTCATACCCATTTCTCAGTCTGAAAGTAGATGATGTCACTTAGAGCCCCTCAAAAACTATTGTTCTGACATTCAAGTACATCCATGATTGACTTTAACAAATACTGAGTGCCAGGTACTGAGAAGCTTCATTCCTGGCCACTGGCACACTGAAGACTGCTCGTGTTGCTTTTGTTACAGCTGTTTCTTTATCCTACTTAGCGTTCATTCCATCTACTAGGTAGTTTTTAATTTATAGTAATTACAAAAAATATTCGTTGTATTTATTGACCAGTCACCATATGCTAGATCATTTGTTCACTGCTGAATAGGTTCCTTTCATAGAAACACTAGTGGGCAGGTGCTATTACATTTAGCTAAGGCTTGTGGAATACTGCGATGCTATCTAGCCCAGAATCTGAAAGCAGCGGCATTGGGAATGGAACCCAAACTTCATTCTGGGACCTGGGGGCTTCATATATGTACTGCGTGCTGTACTTCTTAAAAGAAATCACACTTCTTTTTTTTCCCGCTTTCTGTTTTGCATCAAAACGATGTCATTGCCTATCTTTTCAGGGGCCTATGCATAGTGAAATGCAGTTCTTTGAGGAATAAAAGGCTGGCTTCTTTTTTTTCAGCAAAAACATTTTTTGTCTTTTTTCAACATTTTCAGAAATGAATGTTGAATACTAACATCCTAGGTATGCACACAGTTGTTAAAAAAAAAAAGAAAAGAAGAAAAAAACTACTCAGTTAAACCAAAATATTTAAAGTGATTATCTTTGTGTGGTGTTGTGCTGGGTTATTTTCTTTATATTTTCTGGATTGCCATCTTACTGTGCTGAGAATATTTTGAAATGTTGAAGGAAAGACAGTTTTGTTCTGGTTTGAGTGGTCAAGCCTGTTTAATAATTGCCAACCATCTTGGTGGGTGGCTAATAATTATTTTTGTGTATTTATAATTTTAATTTTTTCTTTTTATACATATTATTTATAAAAATAGTTTTCAAAGTTTATATTAAAAATATAGCAATTTTGGGCTGGGCAGATAGCTCAGTGGCTGAAGTGCCTGCCTGGCAAGTGCAGGATCCTGAGTCCGCTCCCTGGTCTTGGCAGGAGTAGGGGAGCAATCTTCCACTATTTCCCATTTGCATTTACTGCCTCCCACTGACAACTACTTTGTGGTTTTTAAACTGCTTTTTCCTGGTATTGTCTTAGTTTTAAAAATAGCCTTAATAACTTTCCATATTACTTGATTTTATTTTTAGTTGTAGACAATGTCTGTTGTCTTCCACGCGGGAAGAAGAGTCTACAGCTCTTCACCTTTATGTCACCCTCACACTCCACATCTACACATCTTCTCTGTTTCTATCCCCAGGCTCAGTAAATGTGAACCCAGTGCCTGCTATGAGCCAGGCACAACTAACTGCCAGGGGAAAGGCAATAATAATAATAATAATAATAATAATAATAATAATAATAATAATAAAAAGCAAAAGCCTGGTCATAGAACTTTACAGAAGAAGTTTGGGCTAAATCAACACGTTGTTTAATATTATTATCATTATATATGCTACACCAACGAGGATTCTATGCAGTTTTTTTATTTTCTTGCAGTCAGTTATTTTCTTCCCACATGAACCTAGTTTTCAGTGTACTATCATTAATTCTTCACCACATGCTCTCATGAATTGTTGATCTCCCGGCAATGCAGCCACACAAGGATGTCTAACATTGCTCTTGCAGTCTTCCTGGAGCCACGCACTGGCTGTCTGGGCGGCCTGCTTGTTCTCTGGACCTGGCGCTGCCGCCCTCCGGTGGGCTCCACGGTTGGGGATTCTCCAGGCTTCCCATGCAGGAGCTGTGGCTCCCAGTGTCTTGTTATTTATTTCCTTGTGCATCTTATAGTGTGTTCCTGGGGAGGATATTTTTCTGAGAACTTGCAAATTTAAAAATGTTTTTAATTCTACCTTCCTACCTAATTAGGAGTTTGGAAAAAAGAATTCTCTGTTGGGCTTTTAGAATTCTGGAGATATTCCTACATCATCCAGCACTCTTAGAAGCATTTCATGTTCTCATGGTCAATCCTGGTGACGTATATTTTTCTAAACAGAATTTTTAGTATTTTTCTCCACAGTTTTTGCTCAGTTGAGCTCCTATTATTTGCTCATTGTATCCTCTGGGCTGATCTTCTAATTTTTTTTCCAGCAATTCTATTTTTTTTTTTTTTTTTTTTTAACTTTATTTACTTTATGGCCGGCTCAGCCTTCCCTGGGGGTGGGACTGGCGCAGCATGTGGTGCGGAGGATTGAACCACGGGTCTTGCGGTTGTCTAAGCACTTTGGTGATTTCCTTTCGTTGTTTAGCATAGGAAAGAGAGGAGCTCATCTCCCCAGCTGTGCAAAGAAATTTGCATTACAAGTTTCAAGTTTTTCAGTAATAATTCAAAAATTAGGTGCTAAGGTGTAGCTGGTGGTAGAGCACTTGCCTACCATGTGTGAGGCTCTAGGTTGAATTGCCAGTTGTTTTACTTAAAAAAAAAAAAAAAAAAAACTTACTGGGCTAGTTAGCATTTCCAGTCTTCTGTTGTGTAGATCCATACTTTAGCATGGTATCTTGTTTTTTGCCTTTAACAGTTTTTGTGCTGTGAATCTGCTGGCAATAAATTATTTATTTCCACTTTTCTTTTCCTTTTGAGACATTTTTATTGGACATAGAATTCATGTATGAACATTTTTCTTTCAGTACGGTAAAGACACTGTGTACTGTTTTCTTGTTTACATTGCTTCCTCTGAGAAATCTGCTGACATGCTTCTCTTTGTTCTTCTATATCCAGTATGTCTTTCCTTCCCCCTTCTTTCCTTTAGAGACTTCAGTTACACTGTATTAGACTTCTTGAAGTCCCACAGGTCACTGTTGTGTAGGCTGAGTTATGTTTTTCTTTCTCTGTTTTATTTTGGATAGATTCTGTTGCTCTATCTTTTTGAGTTCAATTCTGAAATGGGTTTGAGTTTCATTTGAAATGTCTGGTTTGACTTTAATCCCATACAGTTTTCATTTCCAATGTTTTACCTCTGATAGTTTGAGTATTTCAAAAAAATATTTTCAATTTCTTTAATTATAGTTTTGGCTATCTTAAGTATAGTTATAATAATTGTTTTAAAGTATTTTTCCTACTAATTCTTTCCTCTGTGACAATCGTGGGGCAGTGTGAACTCTTCTCACTGTACATAATATTTTCTTGTTTTTTTCAATGGCCTCTTTAATCTTTTACTGGATGGTTGACATCGTGGATTTTACCTCATTGGATACCAGGTATTTGTATTATCAATATTCTTAAATTTTGTTGTACAGTGCAGTTAAATTAGTGGGAAGCAGTTTAATCTTTCTGGTTGTTACTCTTCAGATTGGATAAGTAGGGTTGGAACATTATTCAGTGTAGAGGTATATTAGTCTCCATGACTGAGATAACAACAGCCTTCTATGTGCTTTACCTCATGAGATTTATCACCTTCATTGGTAGAAAGGGGCATTGTTCCAGGCCCTATGTGAGGGCAACATTTTAGGCTGCTCTTTCTCTAGCTGTAGGTAGTCTCACACTGATTAGTGCCCAGTTAACTACTAATCATACAGTTATGATGGGCCTTAGGATCTTGAAGATCTCATTTCAAATCCTTGCGTTGTTTTATATGGCAAACATTTTTCCCCTGGTGTGCTTAGCTTTTCTGGTCTTGAGTAAATTCTTTAAGATGGCAGTGACTCACAAAACATGGCCCCTAATTTAATAGTATCAGTGTCATCTTCACAGTCCTGGGCCACCAAGGAAGGGGCCATGGAATGTCAGTGCAGAGGTCTCCTGACACTTGAGGCGAGGACCTGAGTTCCCTGCTCAGGAGTCCGTTTTCTAGCACTGTTCTGAAGACCCACAGGAATGGCCATTGGTGGCCAGGGCAGGGGTCCGTCCCAAAGGCACTGAGCCAGGAGGATGCAGCGAGCCTTCTTCCAGCTGTGCATCTTGATTCTGCTGCTAATTACTGAGTTTTTATGCATCTCATTATCAGGGTCCAACCAGAACACCTGGGGAAACAATGTAGCACTGTGGCACTCTGACCATGGGTGGCTCCTCACTGTGACTGCCACCTTGGCCCTTCCTGGTGGGGGACACAGGTGGTTCAACCAGGCCCTCACCGTGGACTCCAGCTTTCATTGAAGGAAGATGGGATGGGAACCTCTGGTCAGTTTGTAAAGATGTGATGGTCTCTAAGCAAATGCTATGTGCATATATAAATAAGAGACCATAGACAAAAACAAAAAGACCCCAAACAAAACAAAACAACAGAAGAAGGGTATCAGTGCCCCCTAGGAATTTATTTATTAGTCCAAATTATTATGTAGGTTGCATCACAGACCTATAATATTGGAAACTCTGTTGGGTTGTTATTATTTAAAGCCAAACAACCTATATTTTAATAAGCTTTCCTAGATAAATCTGATAGGTGTACAAGTTTGAGAGCTGATGCCTTAGGACCCAAAGTTTGAGTAAGAAAAGGAAGTCGTCTTGGGAAATACTTCAAGTGCCCTTGAACCTTAATGATCAGGCAGCTGTCAATCTTACCTGTTTATAAACTGCCCTAATCAGGCAGAGAACTGATAATGAGCTATTCAAATTTGAGCCAATATAGGAAGTAGAAAATATTGTTCTTTTTTGGGGAAAGTTTCTTGTTAGAAAAATTCGTTCCAAATTCCCTTTTCCTTCAGAGCAGGGGGACTTTGGGACATGAGAGAAAGTCAGGCCCTGGAGCAAGTAATCTTATTGTTCATGTAAAGTTTTTCAGAAAAACACACTAAGGAACTGTGCTCAGAGCCCGTATCCTAGCTCTTGGGATTTCTTGGTCCCTGATGTCATCTCTGGTAAACAAGCTCTTAGCTCTAGAGGAGTAAGTTGGCAGTGTCTAAGAAGGGGAAAAGAGTCGTACCATAGGGCAGCATGTATTGAACAAGAGTTGTGACAACATCGGACAAAACATTTGTCTTACAAATAGCTCTTCAACAACAGTAGCACAGGCTCTGGAGCAGGCAGACTTGCCCACAAGGATTGTGCCATCTTCGTTGATAACATGATGGCTTCATCCCCGTCTCTGCCATTTAAGGATGGGACAAGGACAGAGAAGAGGAGAAAAATGTTGTGCTTTGATGCACTGGTTTGTTTCTTTTGCTATAGAATAAAATTACCCATATTTAAATGCTAAGACTCTTCCTGAACAAAACCAAATTTGAGAAGGAAGCATGGGTAGCTTAGGAAAGTTTTAAAAAGAAAAATAAAGCAGAGTAACTGATTTTGTAAATGACTAGATAGTGGCACAGGGGATAAACTACCCCCAAACCATGAGTGCTGTTGTTTTCTTATTGCCTCAGTAAAATACCCAACACCCAAAGTTAACAGAGGAAAGGTCTGTTTAACTCACAGTTGGTGGAGGTTTCAGCCCATAATTTGCTGACTCCAAGGCAGGGAGGCACATGGCAGAGGGGCAGTGTTTCTGGCAGTGGAAGACAGCAAAAGCAACAAGCAAGTGGGGCCAGGGGTGGGTTCCAGCCCTCAGACTAATGTGGCCTTCTGGATCTTAGACTTTCTTTGGTTCCATTCTTTTGTATCCCCTTGTTTGTAACTTTCAGAATGGTAATGTTTATCTTGTGCCACTGAGCATAGAAAGTGTTCAGTGCTTTCTTTTAGTTTGTACAGAAGCTCACAACTAATTTAGCTTGCCTTAAATCTCAGAGGAGACTTGGGACTTGGACTTTTCAGCAGTGCTGCGTCTGTTAGGACTTTGGCAACTCTCGGAGATGGACTAAATGCCTTTTGCCTGGGGGTTGTGCATAAGGCCAGAGGCAGAATATTATGGCTTGTGTCTCTCGATGTCTCCCCAGAGCTTTATACAGTCATGACAGAGGGGTAGGATTTTTTTTTTAGCTTCAACACACGTTATTAGTGCATTCATAATAACTGATACATTGAATATTGTTGTCCTCATAGTAGTTAGACAGAGCACAGGGTGTAGACATGATAAATTTTCTAATCTATATTAGTAGGGGAGGAAAAAAAGAAAAAGAGAAGAAAAAAAATTCTTCTCTTTGTACAGAGAGGGAGTAGTTGTATACATAGTCCAAAGTTCCATAATTGTAGTGGGTTACCGGTGAAACTGGCAATGTTGGAGGCTGTTGGTATAAGCCTCTTACAGCTCATCATACTAATCTATCTCTGCATTCTATGCCTTGTAATTAAGCTTTTCTGCTGGGTGATCAAGGGCAAGTTAAGTCTAGACCTATGTAACGGAATATTCATCTTTTGTATCTTCCAGGGTCAAATCCCCTCAGGATTAACTCTGGAACCATGTACAGTGCTTTGTAGAACTGTTGCCAGTGTCAGCCATCAGGACGAGTCACGGCTATTGCTTGACCAGTTTGCTCTCTGTGAAAGCCTGAGAGAATGTTTTTTCCCTACGTGACTCTCCTTAGACACACTATACTTCATTTATCCCTTTCCTGTGAGATCCCTTAATCTCCTTGAACAGAGAATTTGGGAAACCTCTGAGTTATAGGATGTTATGGCACAGGTTCTCTTATGTCTTGAGTCTTCACTGACCTTAAAGGGCTAGGGCCAAGATGTTGGCTATCCTTGTAGCCTTTCTTTTTCTCCAATTTTTGGTCTGTTAACTCACATTCTCAGCCCAGAGGGGTAGGATTTTTGGAGGTAGCTAAACCTAGAGTGTGATTGGTTGGTAGTACAATGCTGGGATTAAGGTTGCTAGGATAAAGGGTACATGATTGGTAGATCAGTCCACTGATTGTATTGGCACTGACCTAATCCTAATAGACTGGACACATGATAACGGATGGAAAGAGGTGTGCTCCCCTTCTCTCGCTAGTTGCTTTTGCTGTCTTCCACCATCATGAACTCTTACCCCTCTGCCATGTGCCACCCTGCTTTGGAGCCAGCCAGTTATGAACTGAAACCTCTATAAACTCTGAGCTAAGTAATTCTTTCCTCTCTTAACTTTGGGTGTTGGGAACTTTGGCTCAGCAATGAGAAAAGTAACTATGACAGTACATAGAAATTGTTTAAATAGATACCACCTATATTATTTTCTCATAGACCTGTTCAGTCTCCTTAGTTGGGACCATTCCTCATCTGTTTACTTCTTTAATTCTCTAATAAATGTTTATTGATGATTCATTAAGTATCAGACTTGTAGTAGGTGCTGAGAAGTCTCAAACAAGAAGTGCGTTTCCTGCTTTTAAAGAAGACAGTTGTGCAGAAATGCAGAAGTATCCTCAGTGTGGTAGGAGTTCTGGGCCAAGAGCTCTTCAGTGCTGTAGGTAGTCTCTTCTGTCTGCATACTGTCACTGAGCATGTTCCCCATGACCCAGCTGTCTTGGTCTTTTGTAGCCCCACTTCCTTATTTTATCACCACCATAACCAAGTTCCTTACTGAAGCCTATCTTAAACTTTATTATAATAATCATAGTGTTTATTTAGCACCTTAAGCCATTTGAGGTGTTCTGACACTCTCTTAGGGTTTAACATCCTGATGTCCCTTGTACTGTGCTTGGGCTGTTTGTTTCCTTAGCTGCTCTTCTTTCTAGTATGTGAGCTTCTTTGGTAGCAGAAATAACTTGGCGCCTACTTGATATTTAATAAATATTCGTGGGCTGCACTTTTATTGATGCTATGGAGGCGTCAGAAGTGCTGCTGGGCCTTTCTGTGCTACCTGACGTCCCTGGCGCCCTTGGTCTAGGGCTCTTATGTTTAAATGAATCAGTCAGGCCAAGAGGCAGTGAGGAGGAAGATAGGGGAACAGGACCTCCTTGGGGAATACAGGTAGTATCTCATTCTGGTTGCTGCAGTTCAACAGTGATGCCCTTTTGCTGCCAAATTTTCCAGCCCACTACAAGACTTTGAGTAGTTACAAATATAACAATGAACAGTTTTTCAGAGCTGAGAATCAATAGAATAGATTAGAAGATGGAGAAACATCTCAAGACACACTCAGCCATCCTTGTCTTTGACAAAGAAGTCAAACTACTACCTGGAAAACAGATAGCCTCTCTAATAAACAGTACTGGAAAAACGGGCTTTCTACCATGCCCACGATTCAAACCAGACTCTATCTTTCAACATGCGTTAAACTAAAATAAAAATGGAACAAAGATCTAAGTATTACAACAGAAATCTGGTAGATAAAACTATGAAGATACTGCTATAGTCAAAGACTTTATGAACAAAACCCCGATAGCACAGGAACTATCAAAAAGAATCAATAACTAGGATCTCATCTTATTAAAAAGCTTTTGCACAGCAAGAGAAACCACCAACAGAGTGAAGAGACAACCCTCAGAGTGGGGAAAAAATTTGCCAGCTGCTTCTCAGACAAAGACTAATATCTACAATTTATAAAGAACTAAAATTTGAAAAACTCCAATTTAAAGACAGAATCAAAAAATGGGCATCTCATAAATTGACACTTCTCACATGAAGAAGTACAAATAGCAAATAAATATATAAAAGAACGTTCAACATCATTGGTCACTTGAGAGATGCAAATTAAAATAATGCTATGATTCCTGTTCCAGAAAGAATGGCCGCCATCAAGAAATCAACGAAGGACTCGGGATAGATAGCTCAGTAGAATAAGCATCTATCTGGGAAGTGCAAGGTCCTGAGTTTAATCTCCAGTATCCCCTACCCCCCCCCAAAAAAAAAAAAAAAAAAACCAGTAACAATATTGGGAGCACTGTGAGGCCAAAGGAACTCTTCTCTGCTCCTGGTGTACTATATACTGGTGCAGTCACTATGGAAATCAGTGTGGACATACTTCAAAAAACTAAAACCAGAGGTTCCATTCAATCTAGCTATTCCTCTTTTTTTGTTATTTTCCTGAAAGAATTAAAAACATCATAATACAGGCATATGCACACCTATGCCTATAGCATCACAGACTAGCTAAATGTTGGAGATAGTCTAAGTGCTATTTCACCTAATGAATCCACTGATGAATGGATAAAGATTTTTTTTATTCAGTGGAGTATTACTTGGCCATAAGGAAGGGTAAACTTTCTAGGTACATAGATTGTCGTTGAGACTGTATTCTTTTTTTTTTTGTTTGTTTGTTTGTTTGTTTTAATGTATTTAGTTGTTTCAGTGTTTCACTATGCAGCTCTGACTCATAGTAACCCTCTTTTTTCAGCCTCTCGGAATGTGGTGCCCATCGAACTCAGTCCCTGCACTTGTCTAAGCTTGTCCAAGCAGGCGCTTCAGTCTGCTGAGCTGTCTTGTGGATGCCAAAACTATATTCTTAAGTTAAATAAGTTGAACACACATGTTAACATTTCATTGTTTCTCTGGTGTGAGAAATCAAAAGTGTAAATAAGCACCAAAATGTACAATAGGTATTGTGAGACAGAAAGCAAGTATTCAAGTGGGAAGGGGAATTAGGCAGCAGGGAGGGGGAAAAGGAAAACTGGAAACAGGCCTTGGTGAATGGGGGGGGGGAAGGGGTGAAGAGAGGAGGGGAATGAGGAAAAAAGAACCACAGTATATGGTGGACTCGCAAAAATTCCTTTTGATACATGTCATTGTGCGTACCTAAAATGTACCAATAAATTTAATTAATTCATGGCCAGTTTTTAAAACACTGTGCTTGTCCCACAAAATCTAAGGTCAAAATTTTTCACATTAATTCTACATATTTTACTTTGTAAGAACAAATAGTTGTTTTGTCTTGTTTCTTAGATGGTTGTTTACCATGCACACACGCATTCAAACATCAGTCTGCGCTGATACTTAGTAACAGACCGAGTCAGAGGAGGCAACCATGAGGCTAACGTTAGGGTGGGTGCCTTCTGGTGCCGCAACCTCCAAGTAAAGCTGCCAAAAGAGCCTGTAGGTGAGGAAAGAAGGAGGCCAGTGAGCGCAGCTCGGGGGAGAAGGAAGTGTAGAAAAGCCCACGACCAGCCCCACGCGGAGCTTATTAAGCTTGTTCTCCGACCCGTGCGGCCCTTCATAAGACAAAGGGATCTGGACGCCTTATCACTGGTGTCAGAGTGACAGAGTAACTTCATCACATTGGGAATTGAGGGCAGCTTCTGTTTGTCCTTGCGTAATCTGCCACTTTCTGAGAGTATTTTCAAGAGATGCACTTGGCCTGCACTCACACGCAAGACTATTATTAATATGTATCACATTAATTAACATTTGCCCATAGCATTGCACAAGATTTGAAAGAATAATGTACAAAAAGAAGGTTTTGAAAATGTCATACATTCATATGAAAGGTACCGAGAATTTCCTGGTGGATGGCACCATCTTCAGGAGAGTGAGAGGCATTTGTTAGCTTGTTGAATGTTTTGTCAGTGCCCATTATGTGCCAGGTGTGGTCATAAAAATGTTCTACTGAGCAACAGTGGATAAAAAGAAGTAAAAGCTTTAATGCCCACCTTTTCAGAAAAGCACTGTTAGCTTGGGAAGAAGACTGAGCCAGCCCCAGGGGAGCATGTTCAGGAGAGTTATAAAGTGTGGAGATGGAGAAGAGAGAAGTCAAGGGGAGGGAGCAGCCCGACTTGTGGCAGAGACACGCTGCCAGTATCTCCTAGGACAAAGCCTTACTACTTCCTTTGCACACTCTTGCAGTCTGTGACATTGCAAAGCAGAAGTGAGAGGATCTCAGTCTTGTTAGCTTTTCCTCACTGCCTTAGAAATCTCAATATGGCTTTATGGCTTTGTG